>JAVKPL010002261.1:0-177375 GCA_032173675.1 Gastrolobium villosum
AGGGTATAGTTCTAGGCCATAAGGTTTCGAAATCTGGTTTAGAGGTGGATAAGGCTAAGATTGCACTCATAGAAAAGCTACCTCCACCTAGAGATGTCAAGGGAATAAGAAGCTTCTTAGGCCATGCAGGGTTCTATAGAAGATTTATAAAGGATTTCTCTAAGGTAGCTAAACCCTTAAGTAGCTTATTGGAGGTTAATAAGCCCTTTAATTTTGATGAGCCTTGCTTGAAGGCTTTTGAAGAATTAAAAACCAAACTGATTTCTGCCCCTATAATTGTGGCACCTGATTGGTCCTTACCTTTTGAGGTGATGACTGATGCTAGTGATTGGGCCCTAGGTGCTGTGCTAGGGCAGAGGAAGGATAAGATTTTTCATTCCATTTATTATGCAAGCAAAGTCTTGCAAGGTGCCCAACTGAACTACACTGTGACTGAAAAAGAGCTCCTGGCAGTGATATTTGCCTTTGGAAAATTCAGGAGCTATTTGTTTGGGGTAGAAGTCATTGTCCACACTGACCACTCTGCCATCAAATACTTAATGGAAAAGAAGGATAGCAAACCTAGGCTTATTAGATGGATGTTACTCCTACAAGAATTCCAAGTAAAAATTGTAGATAGGAGTGGCACCCAAAACCAAATAGCTGACCATTTGTCTAGGTTGAAGTCCAACACAACAGAGGAAGACTCTGCACCAATCAGGGACATGTTCCCTGATGAGTCTTTATTGGCCTTAAGTTCTTTAAACACCCCTTGGTATGCTGACTTTGCCAATTACTTGGCAGCAGGTGTGATGCCTGATGATTTAAACACACATAGAGAAAGAAATTTCTCCATGATGTGCAATTCTATTTTTGGGATGATCCACATTTATTTAAAAAATGTGCTGACCAAGTTTTGAGGAAGTGTGTTCCAGAATTGGAGCAAAACCAAATTCTGCACAGCTGCCACAATTCTCCATATGGAGGACATTTTGGTGGGGTAAGGACTGCAGCCAAGGTGTTGGAATCTGGCTTTTATTGGCCAAGTATTTTTAAGGATGCTTATACTATAGCTAGTAAGTGTGATAGGTGTCAAAGGACTGGCAATATCACACGAAGGAATGAGATGCCTCTAAATCCTATTCTTGAGGTTGAAGTGTTTGATGTGTGGGGGATAGATTTCATGGGTCCCTTCCCTCCATCAAATGGGAATAAGTACATTCTTGTAGCTATAGACTATGTGTCCAAGTGGGTGGAGGCAGTGGCCTTACCCACTAATGAAACCAAAACAGTGTGCAAGTTCCTAAAGAGCCACATTTTTACTAGGTTTGGTACACCTAGATGCATAATTAGTGATGGAGGCAGCCACTTCATAAGTAGGCAGTTTGAAAGCCTCCTCACTAAGTATGGTGTCAAACATAGGGTGGCAACACATTACCACCCACAAACAAGTGGTCAGGTGGAGGTTACTAATAGGGAGATTAAGAAAATTTTGGAAAAAGTAGTTGGTCCTTCTAGAAAGGACTGGTCACTTAAGCTTGAAGACTCCCTGTGGGCATACAGAACAGCCTATAGAACTCCAATAGGTTGCTCACCATATAGACTCATTTTTGGTAAGGCATGTCACTTACCATTAGAGTTGGAGTACAAGGCCTATTGGGCTCTTGCAAAGCTGAATATGGATTACAAGGAATCCTCAGAGAATAGGTTGCTTCAATTAAACAACTTAGATGAATTTAAAATGAACTCATATGAAAATGCTAAGTTGTACAAAGAAAAAATGAAAAGATGGCATGACAACCTAATTCAGGAAAGATGTTTTGAACCAGGCCAAAAGGTGTTATTGTTTAATTCCAGGCTTAAACTTTTTCCTGGAAAACTGAAGTCCAGATGGTCTGGCCCCTTTGAAATTGTGGAAGTTTTTCCACATGGGGCAATAGAGATTCAAGGTAATGATGGTCGAAGGTTCAAGGTAAATGGACAAAGACTGAAAGTTTACCAAGGTGAACCTGTCATTAGAGACAAGGCAATTGTCCCTCTAGTTGACCCTTCTTAACTGTTTTGTGGTGTTGCAGTAGTTGTCAATTAGTTAGTTAGAGTTTTTGTTTTGTTTTTGTGTTTTGTCCAAGTTATCCTGCATCTGTGATCTGTCATATAGGTGTGTAAAAAAATAAAGAGCTGTCAATGTATCAGTGTTTTTCTTCTTTTCATCCATTATGAATTGTCCACCAATTGTCCAGATTTGTTGAGTGTTAAGGATGAGAGTGAGCAGATAAGTAAGTTTGGGGTAGGAGTATGCTTCCTATGATAATTCCATTCAATTGGGATAGCTCAGTCAGATGCACATACATGTTTAAAAATTTTATGTGCACTGACTGTTGCTCGATCACACCAGAGAGTGATCTCTGTTTGCTCTCTTTGCCTATCAATTCACCCAAGTAGTCTTAAAAAGTCCTGCAGTGTAAATAAGTGGGATTGATTCCCATTGTTTCCTTTGGGCCTTTTTAAATCGAAAGCCCAAGTCCTTCATAGGGTACGTTGCACCACAGGAGGTGTTCGGTAAGTGGACTACATTTGAATTGGGCTGTGCCCATCAGTGTAATCAGCCCAACTAATAAACAGTTTTCCTTTTTATTTACTTGGGCCTGATTTTCATTTTATCAGCCCAGTCCTATTCATTTAACCTTTTTTATTTTATTTTACTGGGCCTGATTCTAAAATGGGTCAGCCCGTTTTTATTCTTTAATTAATTAATTAATTATTCATTAATTTATTCCGTTCTATTAATTATTCATTAATTTATTTTTAATTTTTATATTCCTTCTGATCTTCTCTTCTTCCCTAAATCGTTCTTCTCCTTCCCAATGCACTGCGCAACATTGAGCCACTAAAACCATTAATGCTCTTCTGAAAAAAAGCAACTGCTTTTTAGAGTAGGGAGATGACTCATGGGAAAGGACAACTCCCTCTCTGCGCAGGGATGTGACTTTTCTCTCTTTAGTCACATCCATTAATTTTTTTATTTCTATTCTCATAATAACTCTTTCTAAAAAAACCAATTTCTTTCTTTCTTCGCACCCTCCCCATTTCTTCTCACTTTATGCCCTAACTCCCATCTTTCCGACTCCCACCATCAATCTCTCACTTCGTCTTCCTCCCATCTCTCCATTTCTTTCTTTCTTTCTTCCCGTCTCTTTTCCCTAACGCCAGACGTTCTCACCGCGCGCTGCGTCTCGCGAAAAAAGGTTCTGCTCTCTTACATCCTTGTGTCGGTTCTCTCCGAATTTCTTCACCACTCTCGCGAACTCAGGTATGTTCTTCCATAACGTTAACTTATTTTGATTTATGCTTCAAACCTTATTTTTGTTCTTGTTCCCCTTTGTTGAACCCGATTCTCTCTGTCAGGACTTTTCTTTGTTTTATTTATTTACTTATTTTTGTATTTATTTACTATTTTTATCTTCTATTGTTTCTGGTTTATAATAATTATTTTTATTTTATTCGGGATTTGATTTCATGAAAAGGTTTTTAATTTTATTTCTTTTTATATATTTATATTTATTTTTATTTTTCTTTTCTTTTTTTTCTATTTTTCTATATTATATAAGTGCAAGTACTCCCTGATTTTTGAATTTTTTTTTGCATGCACCTGTTAAAATTTTTAGATATTTCTAAGTGGTAAATCGGTTACATTGCTTTCACTGTTGTGTATTTGTTCTTCGTCTGATATAAAAATTCTCAGTAATAATTATTTTTTCTATTCTGTTAAATTTTATTATTTATATATTTATTTAATTTATTTATTTATTTTATTATTGCTGATTCGTTATAATTTAATGAATGCTGGGAGTTACTAACAAATTATTCTTATCTCGAATTGTTACTGAATCATACTCAGTAACAATGCCACCAAGAACCTTGAACGGTGGGCTAAAAACTAAAGCTCCTCGTGTTAAAAAGACTAAAAAATCAGCAGCAGCCGAACCATCCTCCCCTCAAGAACCGCCTGTTCCAGCAAGAGTATTACAAAGACTCAAGGAGCTAGAAGCGGGCAAACTGCGCATTCATTATGAACGCGGATTCGACCTAACTGAAGATGGGGGATATATGGAGTTGTTCGTCTGGCAACATGTGACACCATGGAAATGGGAAACATTTGCAAGTCACCCTTCTGTTCAAGTACCTGTCCGGTTAGTTCACGAATTCGTGGCTAACTTCCCAGATGAGAATGACCCGCAACAAGTCCTCGTTCGAGGGACGCTGGTGGACATCTCCCCAGCCAAGATTCAAGAGATTTATGATCTCAAGAAGGGGGATTATAACTGGTATTTGAAGTTTCTCACAGACAGAACGCTACCGAACGTTCATTCAATAATGGCAAAGGTCCTCACGGGGAATCCCAATACAAAATGGGATTCTGAGAAAATGTTAACGAATGAGCTCACCAAAGAAGCTCAGGTATGGGCCAAATTTGTGAGGCACCGAATCTTCCCTAAGTTGCACATGAACCACTTGACAACAAGAGTTGGTGTGTTGGTTTACTGCATACTGCAAGGCTTGCCATTCTACCCCGAGAGGCTTATCCACCAGGAGCTGTGTGCGAACTCTAAGAAAACCACAGGAGCATTTTATTTCCCATGTCTGGTAAAGCTATTATGTGATGCAGCTGGAGTCCCACCCTCTTCTGAAGACAGTGAAATGGTCCCAATCCCTAATTCACCAATTAATGAAGTCTGCCTAAAAAGGATAGCTGAGTCTAGCCTGCGTAAAAAAAGAAAACCATCTTCTTCTCAGCCTCCTCAACGAGCAGAAAAGGGCCAGGTCTCAGAGACTCAGCCTCCTAAACGAGCAGAAAAGGGCCAGGTCTCAGAGATGAAAGATCAAATCATGGAGTTGCAGCAATGTGTAAGGGGGTTGATTACATATATCAAAACCTCTAGACGTTGCTGTAAGAAATCTTATCAAGAAACCTTCCCTCAAGATGAGTTTCCTGAAATTCCAGCCCATCTATTACAACAAATTGGTGATGAGGGGACGTCAAGAGCTGTTGAGCAGGGGTCTGATGATGACGTGGTCGATGTAGATGATACTTTTTCTGAGATCTGATATCCAGTGATTGGTACCCAGGTTCTTTATTCATTAATTTTATTTGTTTATTTGTTCATTAAATTATTTATTTATTTATTTATTTATTTATTTATTATTTTACGTTTCAATTTATTATTTTGTATTGCTGTGAGGACCCAGCTTAGTTTTAAGTTTGGGGTGATTTTTGTGATCTTATGCTTTCACCAATAATCTTTCTGTATCTGCCATAGAGCACTTATTTTTGTTTTTGTAATTTACTCTGTTTTGTATGCTGAATTTATAGTAACTTGGAAATAATTTATAGCTTGATGTGCTTAACATGATCATTGCTTGAGTATAATCAGATTTAATTTAATTTAATTCCTAATCAATTAAGGATTTAACTTAGTTGATCGGTGTTACATAAGTTTAAAATCAATTGGCATGCCTTTCAATTTTGTTGAAACCTCTGATTTGCTGATTCACTGATAATCCACTGGTTAACAACCTATGTGAGGTATTTTGAACCTAAACACTCTATTCCTTTGAGAGTGATCATTGGTTATTATGTATTGATGTTTTGAATGCTGCACTCTGTTTGGATGACCGATATGCTATTTCTGTGTGATTGGGGCATTGTTTCTGATTATTTAGCCTAGAGCCAAAAGCCTTACCCTTCAATTAGATCCCTTGGTCCCTTTATTTGAGCCTGAGCCTTTCTTTTCTATTTCACCCTGATATTATAAGCCAAATTCCTTGACTACCCTATACAGCTATCTTTAGTGTTTAGCTAATGCTCGTTAGCTTAGAAATACAAAAAGCTAAATAAGGCAAAGGGAAATTGGTTGTAAAAAGAAAGGGAAAGAAAAAGAAGGAAAAGTCAGGAGGTAAAAAAAAAAAAAGAAAAAATGTTAAAAATAAAGAGAACAAGTGATCTTATAAAAAAGGTCTTTGAAAATTAAAAAGATCTCTGAGCTTACTTTTCAAAAGAAGAAGGAAAAAGGCAAAAGTAAAAAAAAATTGTAAAAATCGATAAAAAAATAAAAGAGGTAATCAATACAAGAGGGAGGAGAAAGTCAGTAATTTCCCTTTGTCTTGTTTAGGCAAAAATATCAGAAAAGCTAATGAGGATTAGTTAGGCACTAATGGGTTAGCTTAGTTAGCCAAGTAACTAGAAAAACAAAGATCCTAGCCCTGCCTCTTTACAAGCTCTAAAGACCCTATGATGGAAGTAGCATGTTGGACTTCAAGTTTCTGAATGGTTGTGTAGATTGGAAACATTCATGCATGATGACAATGAGTGAACCTTCCTTATAAAAAAGAAAAGGTGTGATTTATTGAAAATGTCTGAAAAGGAATTCAGTGGATTGTCAATTGAACCAATTTAAATTAAGGTTTGCAACTGATTGAATGTGCATGAGTTTTGATTGAATGCTTCTTTAATTACTGATTGACTGGAGTTAGATGATTAATTAGATGAGGAATTGGTTAACATTAAGCCTGGTCAATGCTTAAAGGAGTGTGAAGTTTTGCATAGATAGTTGATAAATTTATCTAAGTTACTAAGTTTAATTTAATAGTGCTAAGTGATTCTGAATTTGATCTAACTGTTTATTTCCTGATAAAAGTTTGTTTGATTGCTTGAGGGCAAGCAATTGGTTAAGTTTGGGGTATTTTGTTAGCACATATTTATATATAATTATATTATATTATTTTATGATATTTAAATGTCTTTGGATTATTAATTAGTGTTTTTGCAGGTAATTTAAGCTCAATTGAGTTATGTAAGGATATTTGTAAAAATTGAAGGTAAGAAGTAAAAATGGTAATATTTGTCTTTTTACTCACTTATTTTATTTATTTTTATCTTCAGATTAAATGAAAAAGAAGGTAGCAGTCTGGACCGTTGGATTTGAGGAGATGAAGGGCTGTGATAAAAGAAGAAGAAGCTGATGATTTTAAAAAAGGAAAAAGAATATAAAATAGAAGGAGGATGCAGATTTCAAGATATAGCTTTTTAGAATTACTTTTCTGAAAAAAGAGACAAAAGTTTCCGTTCGAGTTTTTCTTTTCTTTTTCTTTCTTTCGAAGTACTCTCTGTTCTTGAGAGATTCTTTTCGTTTTCGTTCCTTTTGTGTGGATCTGCTTGTTCGCTTGCTGTTCGTTTATCATCTTCGACCTTGGAGGGCTTTGACAACGCATCTACAAGGGAGAGGAGTCGCGGATCTGCTGTGTAACGGTAGATTTCTTTGTAGTTTTTGCTATAGATCGAGTTAGGGTTCTGTAATGTTTGAAGAATTCGTTTTGTTTTCTGAATACTTGGTATCTTTGCTGTTAATTTTCGGATATTATAGTGTTTCAGATATGGGTTTTTGAATCTTTTCTTTTCTGGGTATGTTCGAATGATTGGATGCATGTTTCTTAACTAGTTCTTTGCTATTGCTGCGTTTTCTTATTCGATCGATTCTTTATTTTTTTTAACTCAAGAGATTCATGGGAATGAACCTTGAGTTCTTCAACAGAAGCAATTTGGGAAATGCGTTTCTGTTAAGGATCGATTGAACCCCTTTGGATTAGGGATAATCAAGGGTGTTTTCTGATAATTTCTGTAAAGATTCAAGATCCTTTGGAAAAAGATGATCTTGAATGTTAAGGTTGATTCTGGGAAGTTTCGACCTAATTAGTTGTAGTGTTTCAGAATTTGGGATAAACTTGCTGTGGCTTTGAACGAATTTGCAGGAATGCATATCTTTTGTGTCATCCATGATTTTTACATACTCAGAAGCCTTTTTCATTGTTAAAAATCTCTCACTGTTAGATCATATTTTGATGTTTTAATTAGAATATAATAAAGATCTCTTTTACCATAAACAAATAAAACCAATTAAAGGATTATTAATTCAGATTAATAGAAGGAAAAATAATTCAACCTGTTCCCTGAGAACGATAACTCTTTTCTTTTTGAAAATATACATCTCAACAGGTATTCACAATCAAATTTCATTTTCGCTGCTATGACTATAAAGTCTTTCTTTGGTCTCAAATTGCTATACATATCCCCAAAATTTACGAATTTATGAAATTTTCTATTTTTTTTTTTTTTTATGAAATCTCCCTACTCCAAGATCTGAAGAAATCTACAAGAAACTTTCATCCTGATAGCCTCATCGGAGAAGTATGATTTGGTCAAGTCTATAATGGGTGATTGATGAGCATTCCCTTGGGGCTGCAAAGCCTGGATTTGGAATTATTGTAGCTGTGAAGAAGCTTAAACCTGAAGGTTTTCAAATTTTGATGCTTTTTAATTTTAAATTCTATCATAGGTTTCTGTATTTTAAGTCTGAAGTCAATTATCTTGGCCAACTTCATTATCCAAATCTTGTCAAGCTTTTTGGATACTGCTCGGATGGGGATAACCGACTTCTAGTCTACGAGTACATGCCTTTAGTAGCATAAATTTCAAGAGATTAATACACTCTAAGTGACTATACCTCAATGTATTATGATTTAACAATTTTTAATTCAAGTTTTCATATATATTTGGACATAACCTATATTTGTTTCAAACCATACTATCAAATTGCGCGTTAATAAACACTGAAACTTTTGCAGGGGGCACACGACCACTTCCTTGGGCAACAAGGATCAAAGTTGTCATTGATGTTGTTCAATGTCACACCTTTTTGCATGACTCTGAGCAACCAATTATCTACCATGATTTTAAGGCTTCTAATATATTATTATACTCGATATGTTGGCTAACAATTAACATTCCTATGATATTGTGGCCATTTCGTGAAAATTGAAAATTGCGTGTAAGCCTTCTTTTAGCAATGATGAAACATTGATAATACTTTTTTATTTTCGCCCCGTCTCATCAAATTTTTTGGATCCTTCACCGGTCATTTTATAAAAGAGGTGAAACACACACCTTAATTATTTTTATTTTTTTTCCTGTGAGATTCATATCTTTTTGTGTTTATGAAATAATATAATTTGTTCATTTAAAATAACACACATTTTTCTCATTTTATATTGAAATTAAGCACGCTCATCGTGATTTAAACTATTGGTTGGCAAAATATGGGATTGGTATTGAAAATGAATTCCAACTTTTTTCAAGTCCTCCACGTTAGATAACTCCTCTTCTACGACCTGATATGTATGATGCTGATTTAGTTAGAGCAACAATAACAATGTAATTTCTGTTTTTGAGCTTATGCCCTCCTTATTTACTACAAAAAATAAATAAAAAATACCATAAGTTAAGCCCAAGTGACAAACTCAAAGAAGAATAAATACTATCAGCAAATTTTATTTTACGCGTTTTAATTCCTAGCAAATAAAAAGATTATTTATGGTTCCTAAAAAATTTAAAATGGATTCATTTAGTTGAAATCATACTCCCTCACAAATTCAAAAAGATCCACATTAATCTTTTAAAAAAAATAAAATGAGTCCATTTTAATTTTTTTAATGACCACAGATAACCTTTTTACCTACTAAAGATTAAAACCGATATCATAAAATTTCCGAAAATAATATTTACTCTTCAAAGAATTACAAGTTAGTGCCTCTACCCAAATATCCAAATATAGTTTCTTGCTAGTGCTTGGTCATTATAATTTATTTATTTTATATTAATTTAGAATTACAAGATAGTCTATGTTCAATGAACCCAGTCTACCTTGCAAAGTAAAGACAATAGTTGTTTACATTTCACATGGGCCGTGGCCTACAAAACATCTATTCATTAAATATATTTAATATGTTCCAGGATCACTGAATTTTTTGGTGCTTCCTCTCACAATATTAATTTTCTCTTTTCTTTTTTACCCCTATTATTTCTCACTTTTTTTTTATTTTACCCTCCTAATTATACTAAGAACCACCTAAAAATAGTGGTCCTGGATTACATCAAATAACCTCCTATTCATTCATCATCCAATATAAATAAACTAGAAATAATTTGTTGTAACAAATAACAATATGTTAGGAATAGGATATTCTTGACACATAAATAATGTTACGACCATATCTTAACTGTTGATTTCAGCTAATTAATGGTTATTGTTTATTGTGAATTAATAATTAATTAATGAGTTTTATTGGCGAAAATCAACGGTTAAGATGTGGTCGTAACATTGTGCGTAACATTATTTATGTATCACAATATCCTATCCCTACAATAATTGCTTTTAAAAATCAAAAATTAAATTAACATTTATGGGATAGGATATTGTAACAACCAAATAATGTTATTATCATATCTTAACCGTTGATTTCCGCCAATCAACGGTTATTATTTATTATGAATTAATAATAAATTAATGAGTTTGATTTGAAAAATAATAACCTTTGATTGACGGAAATCAACGGTTAAGATATGATAGTAACATTGGTAATAACATTATTTGGTTGTTATAATATCTATGCCTATATAAATTCCTAACAATTAGTCAAATTCGAAACCCTAGCCTTGACCTGAGTTGAGAGAGCCTCTGAGAAAATCCACTGTCCAGAACCAAAAAAAAAAAAAAAAACATGGGGAGAAAGCGGAAATTGCCAGCTAAATCCGCTCAATCTGCGCAACTGGAAGAACCCCCACTCAAACAACAGCATCAATTCGATTTGGAAGCAGTGTACGAGGAAGTCGAAGAAGAAGTAGAAGAAGAAATCGAAGAACAGCCACAAGAAGAGGTAGAAGAAGAAGAAGAACAAGAGAATGAAGAAGAAGAAGAAGATGATGAAGAGGGAGAGGAAGAGGACAATCATGCACAAAACGCTAATGATCAGACGGTTAAGGCGCCATCCACGTCAGCACCCACGGTGAACGACGTGGAAGACGACGAGGACGAGCCGATCCAGAAGCTTCTAGAACCTTTCGGAAAGGACGAGATCGCGAGGCTTCTGTGCGATGCCGCAAGCAAGCACCGCGATGTGGCGGAACGGATCCGGAAGGTGGCGGACTCCGACCCCTCTCACCGGAAAATCTTCGTTCACGGCCTCGGCTGGGACACAACCGCTGAAACCCTAACCGCCGCGTTCGGACAATATGGTGAGATCGAAGACTGCAAGGCCGTCTGCGACAAGATCTCCGGGAAATCCAAGGGCTACGGCTTCATCCTCTTCAAGACCCGCCGTGGTGCTCGCCACGCGCTCAAGGAGCCGCAGAAGAAGATCGGTAACCGAATGACCGCTTGCCAGCTGGCGTCAATTGGTCCGGTCCAGCAGCCAAATAACCTCGCCGGTGTTGGGGTTCCGGCAGCGCAACCGAATTTTGTTACCACCGCCGCGCCGGGGGCTGTGGAATTCACGCAGAGGAAGATCTACGTGAGCAATGTGGGTTCCGAATTGGACCCGCAGAGGCTTCTGGCGTTCTTCTCGCGGTTCGGGAAGATTGAGGATGGGCCGTTAGGGCTCGACAAGTTGACGGGAAAACCCAAGGGGTTCTGCTTGTTCGTTTATAAGAGTGCGGATAGTGCGAAGAGGGCTTTAGAGGAGCCGCACAAGGAATTCGAAGGCCACATTTTGCATTGCCAGAAAGCTATTGATGGTCCCAAGCGATTCGGAATGCCGCAGCAATACCCACCCCTGCAACAGCATCATCAGAATAATGCTCAGAGGGCGACGGTGGCTGCAGCGACTGCGACAGCAACTCAGTTTCAGAGAAATGGGAATCCTGGCTTTGTTGGTGGCGTTGCAGCTGCCACGCCGGGGCACTTGATGGCACCGGCGGGGCCAGCAATCGGGTATAACCAGGGTGGAGCGGCGGCTGCTGCACAGGCGCTGAATCCGGCTCTTGGGCAGGCATTGACAGCGCTGCTGGCTTCTCAGGGTGCCGGCTTGGGGCTGACTGGTTTGTTGGGGACACTAGGATCGCAGGCCACTGTGAACCCGGCCGGACATGGAATGCAGGGTGGTTATGGTAGCCAGGCAAATGTGAATTCAGGGGCTATTGGGGGATATGGGAATCAAGTAGGATTGCAGAGTGCATACCCCAACCAGCAGGTGGGGCAAGGTGGTTCTGGAAGAGGGCAGCAGCAGCAGCAGCAGCATGGTGTTGGGCAATATGGTGGTGTTGCCCCTTACATGGGCCATTAGGTGTGCTCAGGTATGGTGTATTCATATTCTTTAATTTATCATCATCATTATTATTGTTATTATTGGGGTACTGTTTTACTGACTCACAAAAAGAAATAAATAGGGAAGATTGTGGAGTCAGTGTAAGTAAGCTAATATATTGACTGACATGGGGCACTAGGTGTGTGCTTCAGGTATGGTGTATTTATATTCTTTCATTGACAATTTTTTTTTGGCTTTTTTGCTTGTTTTTCTGCCCTTGGGTACTGTTTAGTTGACTTACTAAAAGAGATAGAGAAGGTTTGGGAGTCGGTCTAAGGAAGCTAATGTTTTGATCTCATCTTGGTGATTTTAATACCACACTTTCAGGGGTTTTAAATAGGACATTTGATTGCATAACATTATGTTCATATTATTTAATCTCTTTGTTTTCTTCTTGTTCAAATCTTTCTTTCTATTGTGTTTTGATTGTATGTGTTTAACTTAAGTGTTGGATGAAGTGATGAGAATGGTAAATGTGTATATGGTGATAATATGGTAAGGGTCCCTTAGTTGCAAAGGATGCTGGATTCAAATTGGTGATTGGGTTGAAACTAGATTTGTCAATGTTTGCTGAGTACTATTGTATTTTCCAGGATTTGATGCTGATCATAAAACTTGTTAATATGTTTGGAGTTAAAGTTGGAAGAACGACCTAGTTTTCTTTTATAGGTTTCCCTATTCTATGCAGTGGAAGAGAGTACAAAATCATATTTTATATAATCCAATCGGCTAAGTAATACTGTTTAAGCATGTTCATTTTGTGCTTTAGAAATTAGAATACATATTTTTGTATGTCAAGGATGTTTGCTGTCTGTTCATATTTGGTGATGGAAGCATGATTATTTCCATCTATTTCACTGGAGATAGAGAGGGTGAATAATAATGTTAGACAAAGAACATGGAAAGTCTTATGAGTTTGGATCATTGGGTGGGTGTGACGGCTGGGTCAAAAACATTATTAATGGTGTGTAATTATGCAATCATTATAGAAAGATGGAGAAACGATGTATGGAAGAAATGGGAAATGACTGAAAATAAAGGAAGATGGGTAGGCTCGGAAGAAGCCATAGGCATTAGAGTTAAAAGAGAGATGTATACATGCTCTCACACATTAGCAGTTCATGTCTGTTCCTTGCATTTGTTTAGTTTCTTGGTGATATAAGTAATTCCTTGCTTATCTTTTTCATGTCCATAGTTTCTTCTTTGTTAATCTTTTCTCCCCTCCCTTGTTGAGTCGTTATTGGGTCATTAATATATTTTTGTGCAATTTAGTTCCTGTTTTTTGTTTGCGCCGTATATGATACTTTTCATCCCAGACCTGTTATCAAACTTTGCCTAGGAGTAATTGTTTAGGGTTTTTTAGTGTCCAGTATTTTTAGTAGACTTCTTGATTGGTTTGGAAGACATTAAGTGCCTTACAATACTAATTGTATAATATTGTATATCCACTATGTTTTTGCAAGTTCTTTTGTTTTTTTCATTTTTTTTGGAAAATTTCAAATTTTGTGAGTTAAATAATATTTTTTGGTTACTTTTCCTGTACAGTTTATAGCTTTTGTTATTACTTAGTTTAGATCAAATATCAAGGCAACATTTGCAATAGCATTAATGATCTCATACTGTTTTACTCATTTATTAAATTCAAACTCAAGTTCATGATATGTTTTGTTGTGTTTCTATGTTTTTAAGTCCTTTTGTTTTGAACTAAGGCTTCATGGTGATGATATTTTTTGCTTTCTTCACTGTGAAGCATACTGTATTTATGGCCTTATATTTTACTATTTAGTTGGTTAATCATCTTCTAATGTTGTTGGGCTGATGATGCTTTTCCCTTTTCAATGCATATTTGTATATAAAAATAAAAAACCTGCAAACTTCCATTTTGGTCCTTGAAAGATTTTTCAAACATCAATTTGGTCCTCAATTGATTAGTTTCAGACATCAAAGTAATTCAAAATTTACTGTTCTATTGTACCAAATTGATTTCATTCGATGACGCAATTATTATTTGATGTATGAATTTTTCTAGGACCAAATTTATATTGTGAAAATCTTGAGGTCGAAATTGGGGTGTTTACTAAAACAAATCCTTTATGACATAAGTGCATGCTGTTCCAGCGTGTTGAAATGTCAAATCATTTTGAGCTTGATATATAACTTTTAATAGCTCTTGATCAATTTGGCCGAAAATTGGTCCTTTTAAATTTTTTTCCCACTTTGAAATTGTTTTTCATGATTTTTTATTCATTTTGCAGATTCTTCATAAGTACATCAATCTTTTATTACTGGCCTGGTGATTCTTCTGAAGTTTAAGGAGCTGTGCAATTGGCGTCTTTATAATGAAATGTTACTTCAAAGATCAGATTATTTAAATTACCAAATGAAGTTCTGTTTTCGCCACCTACTTTTTTTCATCTTTATTTTCATTTCAAAATACTGTAGTATTTAACTTTACTTTATCTTCAAAAAATCCTTTGGAACTGGTTTATATCTGTATTATGAGGAGTTTGAGGTGCAGAGCAAAATACGTTTTGAGATTTATGCTTTGGTGAACCGTTGTGCTTCAACTTGGTATTCCAAGAGTTGCTTTTATAGTGTTTTATACGGTTTATTCGATACTGTTTTCCCTTTTCGTTAATATTTTTTTTTTTGAATTTCTCAAGTACTTGGCGTTTTGGTTATTTTTGAACGCATGATTATTGAAATGAAATTTGCATAACGTGGTCAGTGCTTTTGGTCATTATTCCTTGAAAAAATTGCTTAGAAACAAACAGATCAAGCGGCTTTTTGACTTCTGCTTAAGAGTATGCTTACCTAATTTTGTTTAGTTGTCTTGCAGGTTTGACAGCCACTGTTATTTAAACAGGCACCAATAATGAAATCAATCTAACTTAAATAGGAAAAAAGACTTGTTTTTGATGTAAGTTTGATTTTGACCTGCTTGTGAAGTTCCCACATTTAGAGAAACCTTTTAGGTGATGGTAGAATTCCCCAATTATGACCTATTGGAAAAGTAGAAAAAGGTTCTCTTTTGATGCTCTCCTCTTTTTCCTTTTTAACATGTATTCTCCTCTTCACTTTGAGATTGTTGAAGTTAGAAGGGTCTTTCATAGCCATTATTATATCTTTGCTTAAAAAACCAGTTTTGTTTACAGTGCTATAGTTGTGGTGGATTTTGTTGGTCTTTTCCTTTTTTTGGCTCTTGTCCTCTCTTTTTGTTCCCCAGAGGTCCATTTAGTCACCCTGGTTTGAAACAAATTCTCTGTCCAGTATGAGGCCTTTGTTTGTCACTTTCAAATTGGGTTAGTCTTCGGTTACGGCCAGAGGATACCTTTGAATTTATTCAAAAAAAATTGGGTTATATATCGATAATTG
The DNA here is from genome assembly GCA_032173675.1 of Gastrolobium villosum. Lineage (NCBI taxonomy): Eukaryota > Viridiplantae > Streptophyta > Magnoliopsida > Fabales > Fabaceae > Gastrolobium > Gastrolobium villosum. The sequence goes on from JAVKPL010002261.1 coordinate 15,547, forward strand.
CTGAAGCAGTTTAATGTCAAGTATTTCTGAAGGCAGGTTAAAACCAGATTTTTATGCGGTGATTTCATCATGTTGATTAAGTTGGGCTTTTTCTTTATGTGCCCCTACTTTCTTTTTTTATCTCAAAGGACCCTTTAGTTACCTGATATGAATCAAAAACTATATCTGTAAATGGATGTATATGGCCTTTGGCTATCACTTCCATATTTGCAGAAGCAGTTTATTGTCAAATAGTTCCAGATGCAATATGGGTTGCTTGACTTTCTTTTGGATGAGTTGCTGAGCTTGCATGTTGTTGTATGTTGTTTGTCATGAAAGTTAAGATGTATTTTATGGTTTTCCATATGAATCCTGCTTCCTAATTACATTTTGAAGTTACTCGGTTTCTGGTTGTTCTTGAAATATATAGGTGGCTGACATGAACTGGAAGGTAGATTGCCGTTTATAATGTCTAGTTTTTCATTTTTTTTCTATTAGTTGAAAAATCCGCATGTTTGCATTTTTGTGTGTTAGGTTTTTCAATTGAGAAATTTGTAGTTTAAATACGGTCTGCCTGTGAAATTCAGTATTTTGGAATTTTTGGACTCAAACGAGGCCTATTGCTTTGTCTGAGAGTGAGGCTTAGAAAATGTACCGTTGTAGTAGAGGTCTGTTTCTTTTGATTTGCTTAGTGTCCAGAAATTTAGGGATACAGATGGGTTGAAGTCAAAACCCCTTATATACAGTTAGGCTTGTTTCTGATGTCTTAGATTTTGTAATACGGCCTTGTTTTGTCAATGAGTTCCCATTCTTGTGCCGCTCTCCATTCTTATGCTGCTCGGCCTTTACACTTTTTAATTCGATGTTTATTTAATGTTGTAACGTGCATCTGCTTCAACTTAGGTACTCTAATCTTTTCTTCAAAATTCCTATTGACGTTATAAAAATGCTATTCTTTTTAACGACCCACATAAGAATTATAGTTATATGACATGGCTTGAATAAACAGTTCGATCCATTATCAATTCAAGTGATGCTTTTTTTACCTATGCTGCACTAGTGCAGTGATATGTAGAGGCTAAGTAGTGTTTGGGGTTAGAACCGGGAAGGAAATTGTTGAAATATCAGGTGTAAAAATGGAACTTTATTGGGGATGAGAGTATGTGTTCGAATCTCTCCAGTACCACATTTGGAAGGGGTTTAAAGTCTTAATCCTGGACCCGTTCCGAATCGGATTAGTTGCGAAGCAATAAACTGATTGAAATATTTCCAAAAGAAAAAAAAAAAGAAATGGAACTTTATTTTTAATTTTATTGTTCCAAACTTGGTCTGTCATTTTCTTGCGTTGTAGACATGACGCGATAGGTCTCCAAGAGAACAATGAAGTATTTGTTTGTCGTAATACATGATTGGGGCAAATGGGCTACTGTGTTGTATTATTGGGGAAATGTTAGTTGCACGTACGAAATTTATTATATGCTTAAGGTATACTTAATTGGAGAAATTTGCTGATGAGACAGACAGCCCGCAAAATATTTGTAGTACAAGTCTACAATAAATGTCATTGCTAATGAGTTCCCATTGCTAATTGAAAGGATAGAGTTAAAATAAAGATTTACCAGTTTTTTATTTAAAATAAGATATACAGTCAACCCTCCCAACCTATAAAAAAAAAAAATTTCTTGTAGGCTAAAGAAAATATCAATTGGTAAATGACAATTTTCCCTCAATGCCATATTAACAGTATTGGAATTCATATTTGGAGAAGACCATGATTTCGGACTTCGCAGTGAAGATTATTTTGATTTTGGATATTAAAATGGGTTTTATAATTCTCATTCAATATGAGAATTATAATTTTTCTACAGATTTTTGTGCTGATACGGGTCTTATATATAATTTTTTCTAACACATGGGTTTTACATGTTTTGTATCTTTACAACACGAAGATTTCAATTCTTCTTCAACATGAGAATTATAAAACTTTATTAAAATAGGTTAAAGATATTTGTGGTGGTTCTTGTTAATTAAGAATTTTTTTCCACCACACTCAATCTATTGTGGGGCCCATTAGGAGAGAGAAAAAATAAAAGTAAAAGCAGCAGCTTAATTACCAATGTGAGTACAGAAAAAAGTTTCTTTCTTATGCAAATATTACCTTAATTATATATGGGTTAAAGACTTATCATATGAGACAAATATCTTTTCCTATATTTACAAAAATATGTGGATTCCATTGAAAAGAGGAAGAGAAAAATATTTCAATGGAATCCATATGTTTGTGGTGTGTAGAAGAAATTTTTTTTTTCATGTAATATCAGAAGTCTTAAACCCATTATATATTAACTTAATTTTTCATGTTTATGATTTTAAAATAATTGTAAGCATTACTTCAGTACATCATGAAAAGAGTTTTCTTTACTATTCGTCGGTAAAACTCAATTAGTAATTCAAATAATCATTGAGGGTAATCGAACTAAAATAGCAGTAAGTTATACTTAAATAAATTAAGTGCTGCTTTTCAAGTAATGTAATGTTGAAACGGATAATAATGTGGGAGTTGATTAGCAAATCAAAAGAAAATAAGGAACAATATAAAATTTAGAAATAATTTGCATCGGACAAGAGTAGGGGTGTTCATCAACTGATTCAAATCGCGGTGATCGAATCGAAAACCGAAAATTGATTAAAACTCGTAAATTTTAATTGGATTGGATAAATTTTTGGATGGGTTAATGAAAATCGATCCAATGCAAACCGATCCAATATGTTAATTCTCTTCTACCTACTTGGATCTTTCCCTAATCATGGCCTAAAAGTTTTTAAACCCAAGACCCATTAACCCATCAACTAAACCCAAGAAAAAATCTAGTCACATCTCATCAACAAAATATTTTATCTTTGTAGAGTTTCATATCTCATTGCAAAAAAAAAAAAAAAAAAAAAAAAAAAAAGAAGGAAAAACTATATTATAATTTACAAATGCTTTTGTATTAAAAAAAAAAACATTACAAAGCCAAATATACAAAAGATGTTATTTATATAATAATCATGAAATAAATTTTAGGATTTTGAAAAAATCGAAAACCGATACAATTCAAACCGAGAAAATTGGATTGGATCGAATCAGATTTGAAAAATAATCAAAACCGAATGGATGATTATATGATCAAATCGAAATAATGGATCGGATGATTTTTGTTTCCAAAATCGATCCAATCCAGACCGCGAACACCCCTAGTTTAGAGCAATGTTATTAAAATCGGCCCGATCATTGACCCGATCGAGGTACTGGGTCACTGGTTCAACCGTGGGTCACTGGTTTAACCGCATAACCCGGTAATTATATGCAATTTTATAATTTATATTAAAAAATTATAAACATACACAAATATCTAAAAAAATGATAAAAATTTCAAATATTTTAATATAAAAATAACAAGTCACAGGATCAAACAAAAATATAAATCAAATAAAAATTTTCCGGATATTACATAATTGAGATAATATTAGTGTTGTAAACTTATGTAAGTCAATAAGCAAAAAAATATTCAAATATGTCCATTATGATTTTTTTATTTTTGAAAAAATAAATAATTTGAATTTTTTTTGGACCGGGCCGGGTCACCGGTTAACCGATCGAGTCACCGATTTTCATGAAAATCGGCCAGGTCGGACAGGGTCACACCGGTTCTGATGCATGGTCGGTCCGTTGCTCCAATCGGACCGGTTATCTGACAGATTTACTAATTCTCGGGTCGACCCGGCCGGGTCGACCCGGTTTTAATAACACTAGTTTAGAGAATGCATTATAAATTTTTGAAATGATGTTATAAAGTTATTCATATTATGTCAGAATGATCATTTCTAATGTTATTTAAAAATTGTGAGAGTTATTTAATAATAAATTTTGTATATACAATTACTTGCACAAGGGGTTGTTGTATGAAACATATTTTAAAACTTACATGTAGACAAAAATTTAAATAATGTGAAATAGTTGTATATTGTATACTCTGCCCAAAAAGGATTTTATAGTATAATAGTTACTTTGTTTAAATTGTTTAATTGTCCATAATTAATATAATTGCATTTATGTAATAAATATACTTTTCATATAAACAATGTCATAATTGAACTATTGATTGAATTGAATAATGATGAATAAAGATGAGATCTAAATTTTTCCTTATGAATTTAGATCTTGACAAGACACTGTGTTAAAGTTAGCCTATAAGTAACATAGAGGTACAGTTGAACATGTTTTTAGTGGGAGAGATATAATTGGTTTTGTCTAATCTTGAAGTTATTATGATGTTAGTGGGAGGAAATTCTCGTTACTTGTATTGTATGTCGATGACATAATTCTTAAACATGTTGAAATATAGTTCGTGTTAGTTGAACCTCTAACTAAAGGACTTAGGCTCATGGTGTTTAAATGTATTTTAAAAACATGGGCATTGTGGGTTCCTTTGATATACTTAATTAGTGGGAGTTTGAATTCTCAATTTTTTCATTTAGGATATTACTGGTGTTTGGTTGACATGTACTTTCATTGTGAGCAACTGGTAATATATTATTTTCCTATTATATGTTTGAGTATATGTGTCTCTACATATCAATTGCAAGATTTTAGAACTCATTGTCATTGGGACCACAGTACCTGTGGTTGACACTATAGTGGAGTTTGAGGCATGATAATAAGATTTTGGAACTCAGTGTTGTTAGGACCACTAAATTGAAGTTTGAGGCATGATTTTGGAACTCACTGTCGTTGGAACTATCATATTTGTGGTTGACACTATATGGAGTTTGAGACATAATGGTTTTGTTAGGACTACAGAGCCCGTGGTCGACACCAATTTTGATTATATGATGATTTTTTGATAAACAATGGAATTTCTCTGGCTTTAAGGCATTTGAGAGAAATTTGAGGATTGTTAGAGAAAATAGCAGTTTGGCTATTGTTGGATCACATTGGCATGCTATTTTCTTTCTACACTCTAATAGTAGTCGACGGAGTCAAGCAACATTTGCGACCATGGAAAGTCATCCATCGGCAATTGCAGAGGAAGATCATGGTCCTTCAACCTTTGAAGGAATACCATAGCAAGCACTGCAATTGAGACATAAAGGAGAATCATGTCGTCAACAAGTAAGTCTAAACTCTTTTGTTGTTGTAAAATCATATAATCCTATATTGAAATTTTCTTACATTCACAACCCATTATGGCGTACTTACTCTTGGGCAAATGACCGCAAGTCCAAACACAAGGAATGAAGAACCGAAGAATGATTTTATAATCGTTGCAATGTAATAGCTTAGTAGACACTTTTTTTTATGTTAAGTTGAAGTTTTCTTTTCTTGTTTATATTCTTTTGTCTTTTAATGCATTTAAAACTTTCTTTAAACCAAATTTTTATTATAATAATTACAATTATTATAATATGCATAATATCTAAATGGCACGTAATTTTTTTTTTTGGTAAGCAAATGGCACGTAATTGTTTCAAGCAAGTATGAAATTGTATCACGAGATTCGGCTCCCTTTAATTTTCTCTCTCAATTATTTTTCTTCCATACTCTGATGAGTACAACTTCAATAAAAGGAATCAAATATATTCTACAATTCTTAAAAATTACAGATTGAATAATTTATATAAAGTTAATTAGATCATTGGTAATAGGAATTGCATGTGTATTAAAATGATAAAAATTAAAGAGGCAAGATCATTTCCACATTAATTGATATTTTAAAAACAAAATATTAATATGTTTTTATATGAGAAATGTTTCTCACATTGCAGGAGATAATTTTTAACTCCTATGCACGCATAAAAGTGTGTGGAATTCATATTTTCTTTTTCTATCTCTTCTCTTCACATGACTCCCCATATTTTTATGTGTATCTAGGAGATAAATTTTTTTCATGAGAAACATAATTTTTTTAATATACGGTAAGAAATTATAAAATCAACAATCTAATCGATCATATCAAAATTGTAGTCCACCTTTCAAAGGTGATCAATAGCATGAAAGAGCCCACAGCTCGGGGGAGGATTGTCAAGCAAAGAGACCACAACTCTATATAAAAACATATCTGTTACACGCGTGCCAAACAATATAACACTCGATCAACATATATAGCCAACCCCGAATGAAGGTAAACAAACAATCACTAAGAAAACACAAAAGATGTACAAAATGGAAATGACTTGTAAACTAAACTTAGATTTGGACCCTTTTACTTCACTTGACTTGCTCATGAACAACACAAAGACACACACTCATAGGCTCTTGTGATATGTTCTACGTACAGTTGAATAAAACGTAACCTTGAAAGTAATCTAAACAATGTAAAATATTTGCATTTATCGATAATATTTTTTGTTGTCTCTTCACAAAGTACAAGAGATCCAAATCCCAAGCTAAATTCACACAACATTTGTTTTGCGCTTTACATAATTTTTCTTTTTCTTGGGCTTCCATAGTGTAGAATCATGACATGTGCAGTTACACGTAAATGAAAACCTAGGTAATACCCAAATTGGATATTCCATATTGGTAAGATAAAGTGAATCTAGCAGACGTCTTTCTTTAACTGAGAAAGCTCCCAATAAAGACATAAAACCGCTATCGGAGTAGCCAGTGAAGTATATGCAGCTTTCTTGAACTCCAAGAAAGTCTTTAGCTGGAAGAGATTCTCAATTCAATTCACCCAGAAACAAATCTTGGTCTCCCAAGGTGTCCACATTCACGACCGTGGGTGGGAAGCAGTTTTCTTGTACCTTAAAAACATCAAAACCAATCGTTGGCGCACAAAATTCATATTCCCGATAATACCTCTTCACAACCAAAACACTTCCATTAGACACCACCAAATATACGTTCAAATTAGAATCTGATAGATTCTTGGTTGACTGCTTAGAATCTATACTATGCAACAAAAAGAGCACTGATGATTCATCATCATCAACTCCAACTCGAAATATATCAACTTTTCTACCGTCTCGGGTAATAGCATAAAGTTTGCCTTTGTGAAAAGTGAGATTCCCATATTCTTTATCACCCCAATAGTCTTTCCATGCTTTGTCTGATCCTATCTTGCACCATACCAAGTCACCACCGCAAGTAACAGCTGCAGCCATGATAGGATTTGAATTGACACATGTTGAAATTGTGAAAGACACGGGAGTGTCCATGCCACTAACATTGTATCCCTTTGACTTGAGGAAACCCGTCATCGTGGTACTTGGAGGGAGTTCAATTCGAACTTTTGAGAACAAGTTGAGAATAAAGACTTTCACTTGAGATCAGATCACTAACCAGCCCTTGATAGATCCCTTAATGCAGGATTCACGGAAAGGCCTAATGGCTTGTTGATCTTAAAATCCTTCTCACGATGAGAGGGACTAATAACAAGATTATATCTTGAACTTTCATCATTGTTATCAATTAACCAAGGGGTACTGTTTGGAATTGCAAGGTAGGGTTTGTTGTAGGTACAAGAATACCAACCCTTGCATACGCTGCCAAATCGAGCTTGATCCTGAAATTCTAAGCCCTTGTAAATCGTCTCTATCGTGTTCGTTGGCATCTTCGACCAATCTGGGCTCATGAGTTTCTGTTTCTTTTTAAAGTTTTACATCCTGCAATTGACATCAAATAACAATATTGTCAGAGTTTCTGTTTCTTGTTTAAGATCTTGAAATCGTTGCATCGATTGAAATATGAAAAAAATGGATTGGATCGGATCAGATTTGAAAAATAATCAAAACCGAATGGATGATTATATGATCAAACCGAAATAATGGATCGGATGATTTTTGCTTCCAAAATTGATCCAATCCAGACCGCGAACACCCCTAGTTTAGAGCAATGTTATTAAAACCGGCCCGGTCATTAACCCGATCGAGGTACTGGGTCACTGGTTCAACCGTGGGTCACTGGCTTAACCGCATGACCCAGTAATTATATGCAATTTTATAATTTATATTAAAAAATTATAAACATACTCAAATATCTAAAAAATAATAATAATAATTTCAAATATTTTAATATAAAAATAACAAATCACATATTATTATCCAATAAAGGATCAAATAAAAATATGAATCAAATCAAAATTTTCTGGATATTACATAATTGAGATAATATTAGTGTTGTAGGTACATAACTTATGTAAGTCAATAAGCAAAAAAATATTCAAATATGTCCATTATGATTTTTTATTTTTGAAAAAATAAATAATTTGAATTTGTTTTGGACCGGGCCGGGTCACCGGTTAACTGACCGGGTCACCGATTTTCATGAAAATCGTCCGGGTCGGACAGGGTCACACCGGTTCTGATGCATGGTCGGACCGTTGCTTCAATCGGACCGGTTATCTGACCGATTTACTGATTCTCGGGTCGACCCGGTCGGGTCGGTCCGGTTTTAATAACATTGATTTAAAGAATGCATTATAAATTTTTGAAATGATGTTATAAAGTTATTCATGTTATTTCAGAATGATTATTTCTAATGTTATTTAAAAATTGTGAGAGTTATTTAATAATAAATTTTTCATATACAATTACATGCACAAGGGGTTGTTGCATGAAACATATTTTAAAACTTACATGTAGACAAAAATTTAAATAATGTGAAATAGTTGTATATTGTATACTCTGCCCAAAAAGGATTTTATAGTATAATAATTACTTTGTTTAAATTGTTTAATTGTCCATAATTAATATAATTGCATTTATGTAATAAATATACTTTTCATATAAACAATGTCATAATTGAATTATTGATTGAATTGAATAATGATGAATAATGATGAATAAAGATGAGATCTAAATTTTTCCTTATGAATTTAGATCTTGATAAGACATTGTGTTAAAGTTAGCCTATAAGTAACATAGAGATACAGTTGAACATGTTTTTAGTGGGAGAGATATAATTGGTTTTGTCTAATCTTGAAGTTATTATGATGTTAGTGGGAGGAAATTCTCGTTACTTGTATTGTATGTAGATGACATAATTCTTAAACATATTGAAATATAGTTCGTGTTAGCTGAACCTCTAACTAAAGGACATAGGCTCATGGGGTTTAAATGTATTTTAAAAACATAGGCATTGTGGGTTCCTTTGATATACTTAATTAGTGGGAGTTTGAATGCTCAATTTTTTCATTTAGGATATTACTGGTGTTTGGTTGACATGTACTTTCATTGTGAGCAACTGGTAATATATTATTTTTCCTATTATATGTTTGAGTATTTGTGTTTCTACATATCAATTGCAAGATTTTAGAACTCATTGTCATTGGGACCACAGTACTTGTGGTTGACACTATAGTGGAGTTTGAGGCATGCTAATAAGATTTTGGAACTCAGTGTTGTCAGGACCACTATATTGAAGTTTGAGGCATGATTTTGGAACTCACTATCATTGGAACCATCATATTTGTGGTTGACACTATATGGAGTTTGAGACATAATGGTTTTGTTAGGACTATAGGGCCCGTGGTCGACATCAATTTTGATTATATGATGATTTTTTGATAAACCATGGAATTTCTTTGGCTTTAAGACAATTGAGAGGAATTTGAGGATTGATAGAGAAAATAGTTGTTTGGCTATTGTTGGATCACATTGGCATGCTATTTTCTTTCTACACTCTAATAGTAGTCGACGGAGTCAAGCAACATTTGCGACCATGGAAGGTCTTCTATCGGCAAGGATATAATCATCATCCGATTCAACGTATTTGACTTTGGTTGGATGGAGTCATATTCAGATATCGCACCTTGGATCACGCGTTTTCTTAAAATGTGGCACATTATAAAATTTAATCTTTAACCCGATAGTCATTTTCAAATAACTTGTTTTCTTTTTCTTTTTTAAATTAAAATTTTACAAATGATTTTTTCCAAGTGGGAGAATGTTAGAATTATTTATAATCATTATGGGCTTCAATGAATTGTAGTTTTCTTATTTTTTATTAAAATGGGTTAAGTCATGATCCATATGGGGGTGCAGTATAAAGTCCAGTTAATTAAATGATCCTGCTATTTGGGCTTGGATATATAAATTGATTAGTGTGGGTAACAGTGTGTGCATAACCTATAGGCCCATGATGGGAAGGGAACTAGGGTAAATAAGTTTGGCTAGGTCCTCTTTGTATTCACATTGTGTTGAAAAAACATCAATCAACAACTCTCCCTATCAACAATTGTAAACAGGGAGTGATGTGAATTGCAGAGGAAGTTCATGGTCCTTCAAATTTGAAGGAATACCATAGCAAGCACTGCAATTGAGACATAAAGGAGAATCATGTCGTCAACAAGTAAGTCTAAACTCTTTTGGTGTTGTAAAATCATATAATCCTATATTGAAATTTTCTTACATTAACAACCCATTATGGCGGACTTACTCTTGGGCAAATGACCGCAAGTCCAAACAAAAAGGAATGAAGAACCGAAGAATGTTTATATAATCGTTGCAATGTAATAGCTTACTAGACTCTCTTTTTTATGTTAAATTGAAGTTTTCTTTTCTTTTCTTGTTTATATTCTTTTATCTTTTAATGCATATAAAACTTTCTTTAAACCTAATTTTTATTATAATAATTACAATGATTATAATATGCATAATATCTAAATGGCACATAATTTTTTATTTTGGTAAGCAAATGGCACGTAATTGTTTCAAGCAAGTATGAAATTGTATCACGAGATTCGGCTCCCTTTAATTTTCTCTCTCAATTATTTTTCTTCCATACTCTGATGAGTACAACTTCAATAAAAGGAATCAAATATATTCTACAATTCTTAAAAATTACAGATTGAATAATTTATATAAAGTTAATTAGATCATTGGTAATAGGAATTGCATGTGTATTAAAATGATAAAAATTAAAGAGGCAAGATCATTTCCACATTAACTGATATTTTAAAAACAAAATATTAATATGTTTTTATATGAGAAAAGTTTCTCACATTGCAGGAGATAATTTTTAACTCCTATGCACGCATAAAAGTGTGTGGAATTCATATTTTCTTTTTCTATCTCTTCTCTTCACAATACTCCCCATATTTTTATGTGTATCTCGGAGATAAATTTTTTTCATGAGAAACATAATTTTTTTATATACGGTTAGAAATTAAAAAATAAACAATCTAATCGATCATATCAAAATTGTAGTCCACATTTCAAAGGTGATCAATAGCATGAAAGAGCCCACAGCTCGGGTGAGGATTGTTAAGCAAAGAGACCACAACTCTATATAAAAACCTATCTGTTACACGCTTGCCAAACAATATAACACTCGATCAACATATATAGCCAACCCCGAATGAAGGTAAACAAACAATCACTAAGAAAACACAAAAGATGTACAAAATGGAAATGACTTGTAAACTAAACTTAGATTTGAATCCTTTCACTTCACTTGACTTGCTCATGAGCAACACAAAGACACACACTCATAGGCTCTTGTGATATGTTCTACGTACAGTTGAATAAAACATAACCTTGAAAGTAGTGAAAACAATGTAAAATATTTGCTTTGATCGATAATTTTTTTTTTATCTTTTCACATAGTACAAAAGATCCAAATCCCAAGCTAAATTCACACAACATTAGTTTTGCGCTTTACATAATTTTTCTTTTTCTTGGGCTTCCATAGTGTAGAATCATGACATGTGCAGTTACACGTAAATGAAAACCTAGGTAATACCCAAATTGGATATTCCATATTGGTAAGATAAAGCGAATCTAGCAGACGTCTTTCTTTAACTGAGAAAGCTCCCAATAAAGATATAAAACCGCTATCGGAGTAGCCAGTGAAGTATATGCAGCTTTCTTGAACTCCAAGAAAGTCTTTAGCTGGAAGAGATTCACAACTCAATTCACCCAGAAACAAATCTTGGTCTCCCAAGGTGTCCACATTCACGACCGTGGGTGGGAAGCAGTTTTCTTGTACCTTAAAAACATCAAAGCCAATCGTTGGCGCACAAAATTCATAATCACGATAATACCTCTTCACAACCAAAACACTTCCATTAGACACCACCAAATATACGTTCAAATTACAATCTGATAGATTCTTGGTTGACTACTTAGAATCTATACTATGCAACAAAAAGAGCACTGATGATTCATCATCATCAACTCCAACTCGAAATATATCAACTTTTCTACCGTCTCGGGTAATAGCATAAAGTTTGTCTTTGTGAAAAGTGAGATTCCCAAATTCTTTATCACCCCGATAGTCTTTCCATGATTTGTCTGATCATATCTTGCACCATACCAAGTCACCACCGCAAGTAACAGCTGCAGCCATGATAGGATTTGAATTGACACATGTTGAAATTATGAAAGACACGGGAGTGTCCATGCCACTAACATTGTATCCCTTTGACTTGAGGAAACCCGGCATCGTGGTACGAGGAGGGAGTTCAATAAGAACTTTTGAAAACAAGTTGAGAATAAAGACTTTCACTTGAGATCGGATCACTAACCAGCCCTTGATAGATCCCTTAATGCAGGATTCACGGAAAGGCCTAAATGGCTTGTTGATCTTAAAATCCTTCTCACGATGAGAGGGACTAATAACAAGATTGTATCTTGAACTTTCATCATTGTTATCAATTAACCAAGGGGTATGTTTGGAACTGCAAGGTAGGGTTTGTTGTAGGTACAAGAATACCAACCCTTGCATACGCTGCCAAATCGAGCTTGATCCTGAAGTTCTAAGCCCTTGTAAATTGTCTCTATCATGTCCGTTGCCATCTTCGACCAATCTGGGCTCATGAGTTTCTGTTTCTTTTTAACGTTTTCCATCCTGCAATTCACATCAAATAACAATATTGTCAGAGTTTCTGTTTCTTGTTTAAGATCTTGAAATCGTTGCATCGATTGAAATATGGAATTAATAACATGGAATCAAATAAGAAACAAGAAACAAAATAGGGGACAACTAATACCCGTGGAACACACATTATTGATACACGTGGAACAATAAAAATTCAAAAAAGGAAACAACTGGTTATATTTAAAGAAAATGATCAAGATTACAGTACTAATCCTACTTTTTTGAAAGAAAATGATCATGAAAACAATGCTGATCCCAAGAACACAATTATAATAATACACAAATAAAAAGAATTGAGAGGTACAAGAGACAAGACCAAATCTTCGCTGCTTCGCAAGAAGATAGAAGCCAGAGGAGAGAATTCTTAATCTACAAGAAAGAAGGTAGTCTATATTTGTTAGATTAAGAGATTCAAAATTCAAATTGTATAAGATAAGACATATAGGTTGTTAATTTCCGTTTTGAGCGTTTTAATATTTAAAATTATGTAACGGATTAAATTGTAACTTATGTAACGGATTAGATTGTAACATACTAACGTTATTATCAATAGTATTTAGTTAGTATTCATGTTCTTAAATACAATACTTAGTTAAGAAATTAAAATTAGAAGTATTAAATAAAAATATAAAAATATTTAATATTTTTATAATATAATAAATTAATAAAATATTTTTTTATTATAATTTTCAATTTTCAATAATTAAAATAATTTAGTTATTAAATAATATATTTATAAAAAGCATCAATTATTTCTTAAACAGATTTACTGATACCTGTTACCAATTAAAATAATAATAATAATAATAGTAAACAGAGAGTAATATGGTAATAATCCTCCGAAATTGCTAGAAATATATCATTTATTTTAAATTATTTATTACTTTTTTTTTGGTAAACAAGTTATTTATTACTTTTCAAGCCAAAGGAAATGTTAGTTTTTTTTATCTTTATTTGATGATATTTTCACTAAATGAAATGAAGATGTAATATGTTAGGAATATGGCTTCCATACTCAAGGGGGTTGAATTGAGTTTTACAAAATTTTCGCAAAAGCCCCCTTCTAGTTTCTAAATAATCATTTCAAATAAAATTTTCAAGCCAAAGAAAATGTTAGTTTTTTTATCTTTATTTGATGATATTTTCACTAAATGAAATGAAGATGTATTCTGTTAGGAATGTGGCTTCCTTACTCAAGGGGGTGAATTGAGTATTACAAAATTTTCGCAAAAGACCCCTTCTAGTTTCTAAATAATCATTTCAAACAAACTTTGATATGTGGAAAACTAATCAATACATTCAGACAATCCATAATATATAATATGTCACAATTATAGAACTTATACTAGCACATACAAGATATCAAAGAAGCAATTAAAGTGCTAGAAATAAAGAGTTCAGAGTTTAAAGAATTGCTAACACAATATATCCTGGTTCGGTCACCACCAGTTGTGACCTACGTCCAGACTGAAGCCGCTCGATCAACTCTTTCACTAATGGTCAAGCTTCGCGGGTGCTTTACAAACCTTTACAATCTTCCAAGACTTCGGGTTCTTGGATACCTTTCAATCTCCAAGTTTACTGGTACTTGGTAACCTTATAATTCGCTCCAAATTTACTTAGGTATTTGGCCACCTCTCAAACAATGGGTCTCACAACCCTTTCAACTCAAAAATACAAGGAATTAAATATTTAGAAATGAATATACACTCTCAAAGTTTGGATATACAATTTGAAGCACTATGGGTATATGGATTTTCAAGATATGAGCTCAAATATGTTTGATCTTTGAAAGATATGAAAGAATATGCAAGTGATAGTGTAGAAGCTCTCAAAGTATGCTTAATATGTGTAGAAATGATGCCTGATGTTTTTCAATCATCGGGAATGCATATATAATGTTTTCATTAAAAACTAACCGTTTATAGCCGTTGAAAAGTAGCAGTTTATAGCCATTGGAAAACTAGTCGTTGGGATCTCACTTGAAAAACCAGTCGTTTATAGCCGTTGGGATCTCATTTGAAAAATTAGCCGTTTTATAGCCGTTGGGATCTCATTTGAAAAACTAGCCATTTTATAGCCGTTGGGATCTGTCGCAGTGATAATCGATTCCCAACTTGACAGCAAGAACAATGTCTCGTATTTTGGCTATAATTTGAGTTATGCTTTTCGGATTGATGTGATCTTGGTCTCGTTGGAAACATAAAAGAGAGATCTACAACTTTTATGAAGAACACAAGATCCAAAATCATCATATTAGATACGAAAAATTGTATGGAAGGAAGCAGTGAAATTAAGCAACAACTTTTAACTTCAAATGTGTTCTAGCTTGCTTCAAACTACTTTTTGTGAAAGATCTTGACTTGATAAATATGTTTTGAAGTTATAAAATATGTCAAGGATCTTTTCCATGAATTTTCGCGTGTTGTAGTTTTTCTTTTTCTTTTTGGTTTCAAAAGATGCGGGCCTACAAAATGTTATGTGTGTAGGAAATATTTTGTGATAATGTTAAATGACAAATGTAAACCCCATTAAACTAATAGTTATGCAGGAAAAAAAAAGCTTAGGATGAAATTGTAGTATGTAAAAGATAGCTACCGTCAAACACTTTGACGATATTAGTTTTGTTTAAATGATTTGGTGTCGTTAACATATTTGACGAAACTGGCACACATGGATCTGATGTGGAGTGAGAGTGCCGTCAATGTCCATGACGGGACTGGGTGTCGTCAGCTCCTAAGACAGGTTGATGTTTACTCATGGGACTGCTTGTAGAATCTGACGTGGAACAATAGTCCCACAACAATACGTGACGAGACTGATTCCGTGACGTGTTTGACTACATTAGTCTGGCAAAACTTATCAAATATATTTTTAGTTTGAAACTTTTTCAACAAAAAATCTTAGTACGATGCTTTTGCCTGATAAAAAGTTATCATTTAAGGAAAGCTGTTATTTCAGACTAAATTTATGATTCAATTTTTTTTTTTTTACCGTGTTATGTGTTCTCTATTGCTAGCATGCATGTGCACACAATGGTGGACCCACTCTTGGGCAAATATTTGTGACTGACACTGCTCTATATATAAATTGATTAGAGTCTACCTAAAGGAATGGTAGGTTCGTACTCTCAACAAATATATGAAATAAATCAAATTGATTTCAATTCATAATCCATGAAAATAAAATAAAATTTGAGGCTTATGTAGCACCGATAACGACAGGGGACACGTGACACGATACAATACGACACTTCGACACGCTAATTCTAAAAAATATTAGATTTTGACACGTTAGGACACGTTTTGATATTAAATAATATTTTTAATTTATGTAGTTTATATTATACTTAATATTCAATAAATTAACAAAAAATGAAACTAAACTTATAATATTTATCAATTTTGCAAAGAAATATAATATATCCTAAATATTTATATTAAACTCAATAAAATGGTAACCATAATCCAACAAATCTAATAGTTGGAACCAAAAACTCAACGCTTCACAACCTTTAAACCTTTTTTGAATTTCTATAACGCGTGTTGGTGCTTCATAGATTTGAGGCCCATATACGTCATAAGTAGCTTCACCTATCGGAAGCAAACAGTTTCCACATCATAGCTATAAATAATTATTTATCAAATTACGAACACATATTTTGAAAATTTCTTGTATACAAAAAGGGCTAAAGGCACACTTGACTTGTTTGATCAAATTAGACAAAAAGAAGAAGAAAATAGTTAGTTTTAATAATATTTAATAGAGTAATATTATTTGTACATTATATTTGAGTCACATATCTAGCAATTCAATTAGAGTGATTTAATCACTTAACTGTTAGAATTTTTTATAATCATTATGTGCTTCAACTTGTTTTTATAAAAATGGGTTAAGTCATGATCTGTATGGGGTGCAACATAAAGTCCATTTAATTAAGTGATCCTTTTATTTGGATTTGGATATCTGTAAATTGATTAGTGTGGATAACAATGTGGCTTTACTGTTGTACTATATCTTTGATACCCTGTTGTATTATATCTAAAACGGATCCTGTATACTTAATGGGTTTGTTTTTTTAAAGTTACTTTAGATAACTTTATCTAACGTTCATCGAAACGACGTCGTTTTGGGACGGAAATTATGGTATTTTTGTAATTTCATTGCTAATGAGTTCCCATTGCTAATTGAAAGGATAGAGTTAAAATAAAGATTTACCAATTTTTTATTTAAAATAAGATATACAGTCGACCCTCCCAACCTATTAAAAAAAAAATTCTTGTAGGCTAATGAAAATATCAATTGGTAAATGACAATTTTCCCTTAATGCCATATTAACTTTATTGGAATTCATATTTTTTAGAAAACCATGATTTCGGACTTCGCAGTGAACATTATTTTGATTTTGGATATTAAAATAGGTTAATGATATTTGTGGTGGTTCCTGTTAATCTATGTAGCACCGATTCGACGCGCGACACGTGACACGACACTCCGACACGTCAATCCTAAAAAATTATGGATTTCGACACGTTGGGATACGTTTTAATATTAAATAATATTTTTAATTTATATAGTGTATATTTCATTTAATATTTAATAATTTAACAAAAAATGAAACTAAATTAATAATACCCATCAACACGTTATAAAGATGGAAGCTTTAATAAGAATAAAAATAAAAATTGGGATGAGAGATATATAATATCAGATAGAGAGAACAAATCATATTAGAGAGAGATCAGAGAGAACGAGATACAACAAGAGCGTAATAGGAATTGATAACAATGATGCTGAGATGATCTCTTATCTACTTAAGGGGAAAAAAGACAAAAAAATAAAATTGATATGATCAGGTGGAAGCTTTATTAATATATTTTAATTTAAAAAAAATTATAAAAATTTAAAAATTATAAAAAAGATAAAAAAATTACGAAAATGCCATTTGACCGTGTCAGACATGGTCAAATTCGCGTGTCGGAATGGTCAACGTGTCGGAAAAAGTCAACTGCGTGTCCGACACCGTGTCGGAGCGTGTCGCCGTGTCGCCGTGTCGGAGCGTGTCGGACCCGACTCTTCCTATTTTTACAAGTGTTCGTGCTTCCTAGCTGTTAATTATATGGGTAATATTTCTCAAGTTAAGTTGCACGAGAATTTTTTTTTTTCAGCGCACTCAATCTAATGTGGGGCCCATCAGGAGAGAGAAAAAATAAAAGTAAAAGCAGCAGCTTATTTAACAAAGTGAGTACAGAAAAAAGTTTCTTTCTTATGCAAATATTACCTTAATTATATGGGGTTAGTTTTTCTCATGTTGCATGAGAAAACAAACCCTTCCTACACTCACCATAGAAAGGTGTGTCACTCATTTTTTTGTTTTTTGTTTTTTTTTCAAATAGGTGAGTCCCACACTTCAAGTATCTATGACATGAGATTTGAATTCTCCTACAACATAAGATTTATTTTTCCCTAATTATATATGAGTTAAAGACTTCTCATATGAGAAAAATATCTTTTCCTATATTTACAAAAATATGTGGATTCCATTGAAAAGAGGAAGAGAAAAATATTTCAATGGAGTCCATATATTTGTTGTGTGTAGGAGAAGAAATTTTTCTCATCTAATATCAGAAGCCTCAAACCCATTATATATTAACTTAATTTTTCATGTTTATGATTTCAAAATAATTGTAAGCATTACTTCAGTACATCACGAAAAGAGTTTTCTTTACTATTGGTCGGTAAAACTCAATTAGTAATTCAAATAATCATTGAGGGTAATCGAACTAAAATAGCAGCAAGTTATCCTTAAATAAATTAAGTGCTGCTTTTCAAGTAATGTAATGTTGAAATGGATAATAATGTGGGAGTTGATTAGCAAATCAAAAGAAAATAAGGAACAATATAAAATTTAGAAATAATTTGCATCGGACAAGAGTGGGGTGTTCCTCAACCGATTCAAACCGCGGTGATCGAACCGAAAACCGAATAAACCGAAAACCGAAAACCGATTAAAAATCGCAAATTTTAATTGGATTGGATCGATTTTTGGATGGGTTAATGAAAATCGATCCAATGCAAATCGATCCAATATGTTAATTCTCTTCTACCTACTTGGGTCTTTCCCTAATCATAGCCTAAAAGTTTCTACACCCAAGACCCATTAACCCATCAACTAAACCCAAGAAAAAATCTAGTCACATCTCATCAACAAAATTTTATCTTTGTAGATCTTCATAACTCATTGCACAAAAAAAAGACTATATTATAATTTACAAATGCTTTTGTATTTAAAAAAAACATTAGAAAGCCAATATATACAAAAGATGTTATTTATACAATAATCATGAAATAAATTTTACGATTTTCAAAAAACCGAAAATCGATCCAATCCAAACCGAAAAAATTGGATTGGATCGGATCAGATTTGAAAAATAATCAGAACCAAATGGATGATTATATGATCAAACTGAAATAATGGATCAGATGATTTTTGCTTACAAAATCGATCCAATCCAGACCGCGAACACCCCTAGTTTAGAGCAATGTTATTAAAACTGGCCCGGTCATTGACCCGATCGAGGTACTGGGTCACTGGTTCAACCGTGGGTCACTGGCTTAACCGCATGACCCGGTAATTACATGCAATTTTATAATTTATATTAAAAAATTATAAACATACTCAAATATTTAAAAAAATGATAAAAATTTCAAATATTTTAATATAAAAATAACAAATCACATATTATTATCCAATAAAGGATCAAACAAAAATATAAATCAAATCAAGATTTTCTGGATATTACATAATTGAGATAATATTAGTGTTGTAGGTACATAACTTATGTAAGTCAATTAGCAAAAAAATATTCAAATATGTCCATTATGATTTTTTATTTTTGAAAAAATAAATAATTTGAATTTGTTTTGGACCGGGCCGGGTCACCGGTTTACCGACCGGGTCACCGATTTTCATGAAAACCGGCCGGGCCGGACAGGGTCACACCGGTTCTGATGCATGGTCGATCCGTTGTTTTAATCGGACCGGTTATCTGACCGATTTACTGATTCTCGGGTCGACCCGGCCGAGTCGGTCCGGTTTTAATAACACTAGTTTAAAGAATGCATTATAAATTTTTGAAATGATGTTGTAAAGTTATTCATATTATTTCAGAATGATTATTTCTAATGTTATTTAAAAATTGTGAGAGTTATTTAATAATAAATTTTTTATATACAATTACTTGCACAAGGGGTTGTTGTATGAAACATATTTTAAAACTTACATGTAGACAAAAATTCAAATAATGTGAAATAGTTGTATATTGTATACTCTGCGCAAAAAGGAGTTTATAGTATAATAATTACTTTGTTGAAACAGTTTAATTGTCCATAATTAATATAATTGCATTATGTAATAAATATACTTTTCATATAAACAATGTCATAATAGAATTATTGATTGAATTGAATAATGATGAATAAAGATGAGATCTAAATTTTTCCTTATGAATTTAGATCTTGATAAGACATTGTGTTAAAGTTAGCCTATAAGTAACATAGAGGTACAGTTGAACATGTTTTTAGTGGGAGAGATATAATTGGTTTTGTCTAATCTTGAAGTTATTATAATGTTAGTGGGAGGAAATTCTCGTTACTTGTATTGTATGTAGATGACATAATTCTTAAACATATTTGTTAGCTGAACCTCTAACTAAAGGACTTAGGCTGATGGTGTTTAAATGTATTTTAAAAACATGGGCATTGTGGGTTCCTTTGATATACTTAATTAGTGGGAGTTTGAATGCTCAATTTTTTCATTTAGGATATTACTGGTGTTTGGTTGACATGTACTTTCATTGTGAGCAACTGGTAATATATTATTTTTCTTATTATATGTTTGACTATATGTGTTTCTACATATCAATTGCAAGATTTTAGAACTCATTGTCATTGGGACCACAGTACCTGTGGTTGACACTATAGTGGAGTTTGAGGCATGATAATAAGATTTTGGAACTCAGTGTTGTCAAGACCACTATATTGAAGTTTGAGGCATGATTTTGGAACTCACTATCATTGGAACCATCATATTTGTGGTTGACACTAAATGGAGTTTGAGACATAATGGTTTTGTTAGGAGTTCAGGGCCCGTGGTCGACATCAATTTTGATTATATGATGATTTTTTGATAAACCATGGAATTTCTTTGGCTTTAAGGCATTTGAGAGAAATTTGAGGATTGATAGAGAAAATAGCAGTTTGGCTATTGTTGGATCACATTGGCATGCTATTTTCTTTCTACACTCTAATAGTAGTTGACGGAGTCAAGCAACATTTGCGACCATGGAAAGTCTTGTATCGGCAAGGATATAATCATCATCCGATTCAACGTATTTGACTTTGGTTGGATGGAGTCATATTCAGATATCGCACCTTGGATCACGCGTTTTCTTAAAATGTGGCCACATTATAAAATTTAGTCTTTAACCCGAGAGTCATTTTCAAATAACTTGTTTTCTTTTTCTTTTTTAAATTAAAATTTTACAATTGATTTTTTCCAAGTGGGAGAATGTTAGAATTATTTATAATCATTATGGGCTTCAATGAATTGTAGTTTTTCTTGTTTTTATTAAAATGGGTTAAGTCATGATCCATATGGGGGTGCAGTATAAAGTCCATTTAATTAAATGATCCTGTTATTTAGGCTTGGATATATATAAATTGATTAGTGTGGGTAATAGTGTATGCATAACCTATAGGCCCATGATGGGAAGGGAACTAGGGTTAATAAGTTTGGCTAGGTCCTCTTTGTATTCACATTCTGTTGAAAAAACATCAATCCACAACTCGCCCTATCAACAATTGTAAACAGGGAGTGATGTGAATTGCAGAGGAAGATCATGGTCCTTCAACCTTTGAAGGAATACCATAGCAAGCACTGCAATAGAGACATAAAGGAGAATCATGTCGTCAACAAGTAAGTCTAAACTCTTTTGGTGTTGTAAAATCATATAATCCTATATTGAAATTTTCTTACATTAACAACCCATTATGGCGGACTTACTCTTGGGCAAATGACCGCAAGTCCAAACACAAGGAATGAAGAACCAAAGAATGTTTATATAATCGTTGCAATGTAATAGCTTACTAGACTCTCTTTTTTTATGTTAAGTTGAAGTTTTCTTTTCTTGTTTATATTCTTTTATCTTTTAATGCATTTAAAACTTTCTTTAAACCAAAATTTTACTATAATAATTACAATAATTATAATATGCATAATATCTAAATGGCACGTAATTTTTTATTTTGGTAAGCAAATGGCACGTAATTGTTTCAAGCAAGTATGAAATTGTATCACGAGATTCGGCTCCCTTTAATTTTCTCTCTCAATTATTTTTCTTCCATACTCTGATGAGTACAACTTCAATAAAAGGAATCAAATATATTCTACAATTCTTAAAAATTACAGATTGTATAATTTATATAAAGTTAATTAGATCATTGGTAATAGGAATGACATGTGTATTAAAATGATAAAAATTGAAGAGGCAAGATCATTTCCACATTAATTGATATTTTAAAAACAAAATATTAATATGTTTTTATATGAGAAATGTTTCTCACATTGCATGAGATAATTTTTAACTCCTATGCACGCATAAAAGTGTGTGGAATTCATATTTTCTTTTTCTATCTCTTCTGTTCACATGACTCCCCATATTTTTATGTGTATCTAGGAGATAAATTTTTTTCATGAGAAACATAATTTTTTTTATATACGGTAAGACATTAAAAAATAAACAATCTAATCGATCATATCAAAATTGTAGTCCACCTTTCAAAGGTGATCAATAGCATGAAAGAGCCCACAGCTCGGGTGAGGATTGTTAAGCAAAGAGACCACAACTCTATATAAAAACCTATCTGTTACACGCGTGCCAAACAATATAACACTTTGTCAACATATATAACCAACCCCGAATGAAGGTAAACAAACAATCACTAAGAAAACACAAAAGATGTACAAAATGGAAATGACTTGTAAAGTAAACTTAGATTTGAATCCTTTCACTTCACTTGACTTGCTCATGAACAACACAAAGACACACACTCATAGGTGTAACAGCCCGTTACGTACCGGTATTGTTAACATTGATTATGATATTAAGCGCAGTTACAATCACAGTAATTGAGTTAATCAAATTACGGGCAACTTTTTTCTTTTATCATATTTCTTTTCATAACAATAACCTTTTCCGTAATCAATTAAAAAAACACTATAATTGTAAATGCAATTCGCGGAATCATTTAGTTTACTAACATCTCTAACCTTTCTTTTAACTCAAATCATTTAAACTTATTAAGTTACTCCCACATCTTACCATGTTGTAGTCCTTTACATTAGCTACGCATGGTTTCAAACCGTGCACCATTTGGAGTTCTACAGACTAAGTTAAGCCCTTTTCTTTTAGTCTAGAAAAACATGATTTTCCAATTTTACACTACGGTAATCGATTACCAGGGGGTGGTAATCGATTACCACCAGTTACCAAAATGAGGCAGTAGCCAATTTTTCAATCCCCTGTTCTTTGGTAATCGATTACCAAGCTTGGGTAATCAATTACTCCACTAGGTAATCGATTACCAAGGCTCTGGTAATCGATTACCAGGCAGACAGAAGCAAGAATTTCGTCCCCTGTTGCATGGTAATCGATTACCATGCTTGGGTAATCGATTACTATGCAGTAAAAATGACAGATGACAGCTTTTTAAGTTCAAAAAGAGTTGTGTAATCCATTCCTAACACCTTAATACTCCACACAAACCATGCACATACCCTAATGTAGGCTCTAGGCCCTTCCATCATGCATTTTCATTAAAGAATGCATCAATTACAAAGTCTTTAAGTTAATGGCCATTTAACAACAAGAATGGACCATTTACAACATAATGTGACAAGGCCACGAATACAAGAAATGTGGCAATGGACAAGTCCCATGCTCACTCAAAATATACAATTCATCCAAGGCATGAATATAAAGTAATAAATAAGACTTAGAAAGTAATCATGAACACTACAAAAGCATGGAAATCACATCATGCAATATGTTCATGACCTAAGTCTCAAAACACTAAATGACATGCTATGTGCACTCCATAGTCTCCTCCAAAATATCATGCAAGCACCATGCACCACATGTAGTCCGCTATCCACTAAGCGGGCTTCTTTCCCGAAGGTCCTCCCGGCTCATAAAGCCCTGAAATGTGGTCCCCCAAACACGGGGTGAGATATACAAATATATCTCAGTAAACCAAGGGTACTAGAGGCATTCTCCACCCCATGGCTCACTCAATGTGCAAATATAACATCATATAATATGCATGACATACAATATTACCAACAACTGGAGACAAACCGAGAACATCCACAATTGGATTTACGTTCAAGGACTCCATCATATAACTCCCGAGACCTTCTTGGTGCCTCTCCCATGGTTGAGACGACTCCATGGCAAAACCCAACTGGAACTCCTCATGAGCCCTATCTAGCGGAAGTCCCACGTTTGGATCATCCTGGTGCCGCTCCAAAGTCGGCCCCACGGCAAAACCCGACTGGAATCCCCAGCGGAATTATCCAGCGGATGTCCAAACCAACACACGTCAACTGGCCAGTGACCAAACAATTTCACACATAACAAGCAATAAAGCATGAAAGCACATAATCACACAATGCTATAAACACAAAATCCAACCACAACCTTCCACTAGGTGTGGTGGAGCACACAAGGGATTAAACCACAGTTCCAAGGGTTTACCTTAACACCACCTGTCTCGTT
The DNA here is from genome assembly GCA_032173675.1 of Gastrolobium villosum. NCBI lineage: Eukaryota > Viridiplantae > Streptophyta > Magnoliopsida > Fabales > Fabaceae > Gastrolobium > Gastrolobium villosum. Next base: position 40,228 of record JAVKPL010002261.1, read on the forward strand.
CCACATGTACACTTCTAATCAACCTTCCACAATCACATCCGTGTGAGGCACCCTACAATGATCAACATCATGATCAACAATTTTCCACATTAAACATAACCTCAATTTCATGAAATTTCCCAAATTTTTCCTAAGTTAAAAATCTCACTTTTTCACCTAAATTTTTCATGGCATTTCTAGCTCACAAGCATCATTCTAAGGCATTTTCATCTAATAGCATTTTTCCATTTGGGCTGTCTATCATCACACATCTAAGATTAAAGACTTAGAGCACATATTTCTAGATCTACAAATTCAACCGTAAAAATACTACAAATATACTCACAATCTATGGTAGACACTCCACCAAGGCTTCACCAAGCAAAGGAAGATTCAAAAGCTTCAAAAACACCAAGAACCTCAAATTTTCGGATCTGTGTTTGTCCAAAAACGCACCAAGAAGATGATTTCAAGGCTTGAGAGTATCACCAATTGCTTTAGAAGGTGCTTTACAATAAATTTCAACACCAAAACCAAGTGATTTGGTGGAGAAAAGCTCAAATGGTGAGATGGGAGGAAATGGGTGTGTTTTTGAAATGGAGAAAGAAATCCACAGGAAGGAGAAGAAGAAAAGGGAGAGAGAGGGTGTGGGGGTGTGTGGGAAGCTAAGTGATTTCGGTCACGCGGGTCCCACACGCAATTTAACTTTAATCCCAACACTAATTCTGATCACAAATTCTTAATCTACTTATTTTTCTGGTTCATGACATATTTTTATTTCCTAAAAATATTGATAAAAATTTCACACTTATCGGTACACTCATACCGCAGTATTTTACACTTAAAAAGTCACTATTCATCAATTTTTCACAAATTTGCCTACTCACTCAATTTTCCGCCCTAAGTCCATTTCCAGCATTATTTTCGTCATATGAAATCTCCAACTCAATTTTTATGCCTCAGAATACATGGCTGGTCATTTACCATTTTGCCCTTTTTGCCCATTTTGGCCATAATTCTCGGATTTTCACTAATCCATCAATTTTAATTTCACATTATAATTGAAAACTCACATTTAAATTTATGAGGTATTATATTCACCCCTCCTTTTAGAAATTTTGTCCGCAAAATTAAATCATACCTGCTCGCTAACTCAGGATACAGCCGGAGAATCTCGTCCTCCCGCTCCCAAGTAGCCTCCTCAGGTGTGCGGCCTTCCCATTGAATCTTCAGCATGGGAATAACTTTACTTCTCAATCTCTTTTCACTGCGGTCCAATATTGCAATAGGACCCACGGGAGTCTTCAAGTTCTCCCTGATTTCAATATTATCCGGTATCACCACATGTGATTCATCCGGAACATAACGCCGCAACTGCGACACATGAAAAACATCATGTAAATTGGACAACTGAGTGGGTAAGGCAAGCTGATAGGCCACCAATCCTACTCTTTTCATAATTTGATACGGTCCAATGAACCGTGGACTCAGCTTCCTCACACCCAACGCACGGCCAACACCCGTGACCGGAGATAACCGTACAAAAACATGGTCACCTCTTCAAATTCTAGCGGTCTATGCTTATTGTCATAGTAGCTCTTCTGCCGATTCTGTGCCTGTTTCAATTTTTCTCTGATCATTTCTATTTGCACTGTTGTTTCCTGCACAAAATCCGGACCAAGTATTTCTTTATCGCCTACCTCAGTCCAACAAGTGGGCGTACGACACCTCCTCCCATACAAAACCTCATACGGTGCCATACCCAGACTGGAGTGAAAACTGTTATTATAAGAAAACTCCACCAATGGCAAGTACCTATCCCAAGCAGTACCCTGTTCCAACGTGCAAGCTCTCAGCATATCCTCAAGTGTCTGTATGGTCCTCTCAGTCTGACCATCAGTTTGCGGGTGATATGCAGTGCTCAGTCGAAGCTGAGTGCCAAAAGCCTGCTGTAAAGCTCCCCAAAAGCGTGAAGTAAATTTCGGGTCTCGATCACTGACAATGCTAATCGGTATCCCATGGAGTCTAACAATCTCCTTTACATACAACGTAGCCAATTTCTCTGTGGTAAAATCCACTCGTACTGGTAGAAAGTGTGCAGACTTCGTAAGTCGGTCCACAATAACCCAAATCGAATCGTAACCAGCCTGAGTTCGAGGCAATCCCACAACAAAATCCATCGAAATACTCTCCCATTTCCATTCTGGTATATCCAGCGGCTGTAGTAGCCCAGCAGGTTTTTGATGCTCTATTTTTACTTTCTGACAAACCAAACACTTAGATACGTACTCAGCAACATCCCTTTTCATCCCAGGCCACCAGAACTTAACTTTCAAATCTTGGTACATTTTTGTGGCACCTGGGTGGATAGCATATTGACCCTTATGGGCCTCAGTCATAACTTCCTCTGCAAGTTCCTTGGGCACAACAATCCTGCCCTGATATAATAATAATCCCTGTTCATTAACAGATATGCCACTCTGACCTTTCAAATATTTAATACTTTCATTCCAAATTTGAGTCTCTTTAATCTTCTCGTGCAGCTCGTTTTCAATCTAAGTCAACTCCATATCGCACATTCTCCATGCAAAGAAATCCGTTATTTTCATGTCCCGAAATTGCTTAATTATTTCATTGTCCCACATCATCATATGAGATAAATTGACAGACTTCCTACTCAACGCATCTGCCACCACATTAGCCTTTCCCGGGTGATATTTCAGCTCAAAGTCATAATCTTTTAAGAATTCAACCCATCTTCGCTGCCTCATATTCAGCTCCTTCTGATCAAACAAATATTTCAAGCTTTTATGATCACTGAACACCGCAAATTTCATCTCATACAGAAAGTGCCTCCAGATTTTCAAGGCAAACACAATAGCAGCCAGTTCTAAGTCGTGCGTCGGATAATTCTCTTCATGCGGCTTTAACTATCTGGACACATAAGCAATCACTTTTCCTTCCTGCATCAGTACGCTCCCTAAACCTTTCTTAGAAGCATCACAATATAAAACAAACTCACCCTCCGGATCAGGTAGAGTTAACACCGGAGCAGTGGTCAATTTCTCTTTGAGTAATAGAAAACAGTCCTCACATTCCTGGGTCCACACAAAAGGAGTATCCTTTCGTGTCAATCGGGCCAACGGTAGAACCATTGCAGAAAATCCCTGTATAAACCGGCGATAATAACCCGCAAGCCCCAGAAAACTTCTAATCTCAGTCACAGTCTTAGGTCGTTCCCAGTCGCTTACCACTTCAATCTTGCTTGGACCCACTGCAACACCACTTGCAGAAATAACATGACCCAAAATTGCACCTCAGACAACCAGAATTCACACTTAGACGGTTTAGCATACAGTTTCTTATCCTTCAACACCTGCAACACAGTCCTCAAATGGTCGATGTCTCCTCTTTACTCTTAGAATAGATCAAGATGTCATCAATAAATACAATTACAAACTGGTCCAAATACGGTTTAAAAAAGCGATTCATATAATCCATGAACACCGCAGGGGCATTAGTAAGCCCAAAGGGAATCACTTGATATTCAAAATGTCCATATCTGGATCGGAAAGCTGTTTTAGGTAGATCCTCCGGAGATCAATCTTCGAAAACACACAGGCATCCCTCAACTGATCTAATAAATCATCAATGCGCGGCAACGGGTACCGGTTCTTAATCGTCACTTTATTCAACTGTCGGTAGTCAGTGCACAATCTCATGCTACCATCCTTTTTCTTCACAAATATCACCGGTGCTCCCCACGGAGACACACTCGGCCTGATAAAATTCTTCGCAGATAGTTCCTCAATGTGTTGTTTCAACTCGGCCAACTCAAGTGGCGACATCCTGTATGGAGCCAAGGAGATCGGCCCCACACCAGGCAATAGGTCAATCGAGAATTCAATCTCTCTCTCAGGTTGAAATTCCGGTATCTCATCAAGGAATACATCCTCAAACTCATTAACAACCGGAATGGAAGAAATCTCCTCCTTTTTGTCACCCACCAATCCACCCAAAAGGACATAACCCAGATCCCCAGCCTTCAAGGCTTTCACAGTTTGACTGACAGACAAATACAAAGACGGACAAACAGACGGCCTCTCATGAGATAGTAACAACCTCTTTCCGCAGCAATCAATCATTGCGCAGTTCCGAGACAACCAATCCATCCCCAATATCAAATTGACAGAGGCCAGGGGTAAGATAATTAAATCAATGGTGTAACCCCTGCCTAAATAGGTGAACTTCACATCTTCGCAAATCCAAGACGATTCACTAACCTCACCTGTAGCGATAGTAATACGCATCGGATGAACCATTCGTGTTGTTCTTAAGTCCAACGCTTTAGCCACATAGTCCGCCACAAAAGAATGCGTTGCTCTCGAATCAAATAACACAGACAAATCAACATTAGAGAGGAAAATTATACCTTTTACCAAATTCGGAGCCTTTTCAGTATGTTGCGCATTTGTAGTATATACCCGTCCAACCGTAGGACTAGCAGCAATAGGAGTAGCAGTAGTAGTCGCGGTCCGCAAGGCCTGCAGATTCGCAGGCTGACCCGAAGAAGATGGACAATTCCTAGTAAAATGGCCATTCTGACCATATTTAAAACAAGCCAATGGGCCTGCACCACATACACCTCTGTGGTATTTCTTGCACTTCCCACATTGTGGGGTAAAATATCTGTCAGCAGCACCACCACCACTAGGGGTTCCACCCCTCTTGAATTGACCAGGAGGCTGCCTTACATGCAACCCCCTGCCCCTGTTATTATTGTTGAAGCCTCCTCTATTAGTGTTACCTGAAGGACCAGGTGTCCTCTTAATCTCTTGTTCCTTTGTCGTATCAGATTTTGGATACCTACCATACACAGTCTCGACCCTCTTGCAATGGGTCACCAAATCAGCAAATTTTCTCACCGCAGTATTCGACATTCTTTTTGCAATCTTTTCATTCAGCCCTCTTTGGAATTTAGCTGACAAAAACTCAGGAGTAGGTAGAGTACCTCCATAATTTGCAAACTTTACAAGTTCATTGAATTTCGCCACATAGGCATCCACAGTCATGACTCCCTGCACAAGACTATCAAACTCACCTTGCTTTGCCTCCCGGACATCGCAGGGAAAATATTCTTCATGAAACAAACCTTCAAACATAGTCCAAGAAATTTCCTCACCCTGAATAGCATAAGGGCGAGACACATTGTCCCACCACTCCTGGGCGTCACCCTCCAGCATATAAACGGAATACAATAATTTTTGCGGATCTTGGCATCTCATCACCTGGAAAATCTTATCCATTCCCCTCAGCCAAGTAGTAACCTCCTTCGGGTCCCTTGACCCCAGAAATGCGGGTGGCTTATGTTTCCTAAAGGATATGAGCCTACGCTCATCATCAGCATTATCAAACACCTTCCCGCAACCCCAGTGGATTGGGCAACAGATGACGGATCAGGAACATAGCTAGGGTCAGTGGTATGATGACTAGCCTCACCAGTGTGGTGACTAGCCCCTCTCTCCCCAGGTTGAGGAGTAACAGATGGCGTCGGTGTTGGAGTCACCGTAGCCGTGTGTGGAGGTGAATCATCCCTCCGAGGAAGGTTTCTATCAGCCCTCATTTCTGCCATAAAGGCTTGCATCATATCCTGATTAGTCTTCATCAGGTTTTCAGTCATGTTTCTATTTGCAGCCGTTTCCGCCTGCAGAGCATTCAAGACTGCAGTGACCGGATCCGGTGGCAAAGGACCTGCACCACGTGCCCCACGGCGACCACGCGCCCTACTCATGATATCTGTACATGTAACACAAAAGAATGAGTTGATCAAACCCACACTGAGGAATCACATATACATTAATCATAAATAGTTCACAGGTAGCTATGCAACACAACATACAAACATAAACAATCAGAGTTTCCCCCACAAAACTGCTCTGATACCATAAAATGTAACAGCCTGTTACGTACCGGTATTGTTAACATTGATTATGATATTAAGCGTAGTTACACTCACAGTAATTGAGTTAATTAAATTACGGACAACTTTTTTCTTTTAACACTTTCCTTTTAGTAAACAATAACCTTTTCCGTAATCAATTAAAACAACACTATAATTGTAAATGCAATTCGCGGAATCATTTAGTTTACTAACATCTCTAACCTTTCTTTTAACTCAACTCATTTAAACTTATTAAGTTACTCTCACATCTTACCATGTTGTAGTCCTTTACATTAGCTACGCGTGGTTTCAAATCGCGCACCATTTGGAGTTCTACAGACTAAGTTAAGCCATTTTTCTTTTAGTCTAGAAAAACATGATTTTCCAATTTTACACTATGGTAATCAATTACCAGGGGGTGGTAATCGATTACCACTAGTTACCAAAATGAGGCAGTAGCCAATTTTTCAATCCCCTGTTCTCTGGTAATCGATTACCAAGCTTGGGTAATCGATTACTCCACTAGGTAATCGATTACCAAGGCTCTGGTAATCGATTACCAGGAAGATAGAAGCAAGAATTTCATCCCTTGTTGCATGGTAATCGATTACCATGCTTGGGTAATCGATTACTATGCAGTAAAAATGACAGATGACAGCTTTTTAAGTTAATGGCCATTTAACAACAAGAATGGACCATTTACAACATAATGTGACAAGGCCTCGAATACAAGAAATGTGGCAATGGACAAGTCCCATGCTCACTCAAAATATACAATTCATCCAAGGCATGAATATAAAGCAATAAATAAGACTTAGAAAGTAATCATGAACACTACAAAAGCATGGAAATCAAATCATGCAATATGTTCATGACCTAAGTCTCAAAACACTAAATGACATGCTATGTGCACTCCATAGTCTCCTCCAAAATATCATGCAAGCACCATGCACCACATGTAGTCCGCTATCCACTAAGCGGGCTTCTTGCCCGAAGCTCCTCCCGGCTCATAATGCCCTGAAATGTGGTCCCCCAAACACGGGGTGAGATATACAAATATATCCCAGTAAACCAAGGGTACTAGAGGCATTCTCCAACCCATGGCTCACTCAATGTGCAAATATAACATCATATAATATGCATGACATACAATATTACCAACAACTGGAGACAAACCGAGAACATCCACAATTGGATTTACGTTCAAGGACTCCATCATATAACTCCCGAGGCCTTCCTGGTGCCTCTCCCATGGTTGAGACGACTCCATGGCAAAACCCAACTGGAACTCCTCATGAGCCCTATCCAGCGGAAGTCCCACGTTTGGATCATCCTGGTGCGGCTCCCAGAGTCGGCCCCACGACAAAACCCGACTGGAATCCCCAGCGGAATTATCCAGCGGATGTCCAAACCCACACACGTCAACTGGCCAGTGACCAAACAATTTCACACATAACAAGAAATAAAGCATGAAAGCACATAATCACACAATGCTATAAACACAAAATCCAACCACAACCTTCCACTAGGTGTGGTGGAGCACACAAGGGATTAAACCCCAGTTCCAAGGGTTTACCTCAACACCAACTGTCTCGTTCCACACGTACACTTCCAATCAACCTTCCACAATCATGTCCGTGTGAGGCACCCTACAATGATCAACATCATGATCAACAATTTTCCACATTAAACATAACCTCAATTTCATGAAATTTCCCAAATTTTTCCTAAGTTAAAAATCTCACTTTTTCACCTAAATTTTTCATGGCATTTCTAGCTCACAAGCATCATTCTAAGGCATTTTCATCTAATAGCATTTTTCCATTTGGGCTCTCTATCATCACACATCTAAGATTAAAGACTTAGAGCACATATTTCTAGATCTACAAAATCAACCGTAAAAATACTACAAATATACTCACAATCTATGGTAGACACTCCACCAAGGCTTCACCAAGCAAAAGAAGATTCAAAAGCTTCAAAAACACCAAGAACCTCAAATTTTCGGATCTATGTTTGTCCAAAAATGCACCAAGGAGATGATTTCAAGGCTTGAGAGTATCACCAATGGCTTTAGAATGTGCTTTACAATAAATTTCAACACCAAAACCAAGTGATTTGGTGGAGAAAAGCTCAAATGGTGAGATGGGAGGAAATGGGTGTGTTTTTGAAATGGATAAAGAAATCCACGGGAATGAGAAGAAGAAAAGGGAGAGAGAGGGCGTGGGGGTGTGTGGGAAGCTAAGTGATTTCGGTCACGCGGGTCCCACACGCGATTTAACTTTAATCCCAACATTAATTCTGATCACAAATTCTTAATCTACTTATTTTTCTGGTTCATGACATATTTTTATTTCCTAAAAATATTGATAAAAATTTCACACTTATCGGTACACTCATACCGCAGTATTTTACACTTAAAAAGTCACTATTCATCAATTTTTCACAAATTTGCCTACTCACTCAATTTTCCGCCCTGAGTCCATTTCCAGCATTATTTTCGTAATATGAAATCTCCAACTCAATTTTTATGCCTCAGAATACATGGCTGGTCATTTACCATTTTGCCCTTTTTGCCCATTTTGGCCATAATTATCGGATTTTCACTAATCCATCAATTTTAATTTCACATTATAATTCAAAACTCACATTTAAATTTATGAGGTGTTATAATAGGCTCTTGTGATATGTTCTACGTATAGTTGAATAAAATGTAACCTTGAAAGTAATCAAAACAATGTAAAATATTTGCATTGATCTATAATTTTTTTTTATCTCTTCACATAGTACAAAAGATCCAAATCCCAAGCTAAATTCACACAACATTAGTTTTGCGCTTTACATAATTTTTCTTTTTCTTGGGCTTCCATAGTGTAGAATCATGACATGTGCAGTTACACGTAAATGAAAACCTAGGTAATACCCAAATTGGATATTCCATATTGGTAAGATAAAGCGAATCTAGCAGACGTGTTTCTTTAACTGAGAAAGCTCCCAATAAAGATATCAAACTGTTATCGGAGTATCCAGTGAAGTATACGCAACTTTCTTGAACTCCAAGAAAGTCTTTAGCTGGAAGAGATTCACTATTCAATTCACCCAGAAACAAATCTTGGTCTCCCAAGGTGTCCACATTCACGACCGTGGGTGGGAAGCAGTTTTCTTGTACCTTAAAAACATCAAAGCCAATCGTTGGCGCATAAAATTCATAATCATGATAATACCTCTTCACAACCAAAACACTTCCATTAGACACCACCAAATATACATTCAAATTAGAATCTGATAGATTCTTGGTTGACTGCTTAGAATCTATACTATGCAACAAAAAGAGCACTGATGATTCTTCATCATGAACTCCAACTCGAAATATATCAACTTTTCTACCGTCTCGGGTAATAGCATAAAGTTTGTCTTTGTGAAAAGTGAGATTCCCATATTCTTTATCACCCCGATAGCCTTTCCATGCTTTGTCTAATCCTATCTTGCACCATACCAAGTCACCACCGCACGTAACAGCTGCAGCCATGATAGGAGTTGAATTGACACATGTTGAAATTGTGAAAGACACAAGAGTGTCCATGCCACTAACATTGTATCCCTTTGACTTGAGGAAACCCGGCATCGTGGTACGAGGAGGGAGTTCAATTCGAACTTTTGAAAACAAGTTGAGAATAAAGACTTTCACTTGAGATCGGATCACTAACCAGCCCATGATAGATCCCTTAATGCAGGATTCACGGAAAGGCCTAAATGGCTTGTTGATCTTAAAATCCTTCTCACGATGAGAGGGACTAATAACAAGATTGTATCTTGAACTTTCATCATTGTTATCAATTAACCAAGGGGTACTGTTTGGAACTGCAAGGTAGGGTTTGTTGTAGGTACAAGAATACCAACCCTTGCATACGCTGCCAAATCGAGCTTGATCCTGAAGTTCTAAGCCCTTGTAAATCATCTCTATCATGTCCGTTGGCATCTTCGACCAATCTGGGCTCATGAGTTTCTGTTTCTTTATAACGTTTTCCATCCTGCAATTCACATCAAATAACAATATTGTCAGAGTTTCTGTTTCTTGTTTAAGATCTTGAAATCGTTGCATCGATTGAAATATGGAATTAATAACGTGGAATCAAATAAGAAACAAGAAACAAAATAGGGGACAACTGATACCCGTGGACACACATTATTGATACACGTGGAACAATAAAATTCAAATAAGGAAACAGCTGGTTATATTTAAAGAAAATGATCAAGATTACAGTACTAATCCTACTTTTTTGAAAGAAAATGATCATGAAAACAGTGCTGATCCCAAGAACACAATTATAATAATACACAAATAAAAAGAATTGGGAGGCACAAGAGACAAGACCAAATCTTCGCTGCTTCGCAAGAAGATAGGAGCCAGAGGAGAGAATTCTTAATCTACAAGAAAGAAGGTAGTCTATATTTGTTAGATTAAGAGATTCAAAATTCAAATTGTATAAGATAAGACATCCAGGTTGTTAATTTCCATTTTGAGCGTTTTAATATTTAAAATTATGTAACGGATTAGATTGTAACTTATGTAACACATTAGATTGTAACTTATGTAACGGATTAGATTGTAACGTACTAACGTTATTATCTATAGTATTTAGTTAGTATTCATGTTCTTAAATACAATACTTAGTTAAGAAATTAAAATGAAAAGTATTAAATGAAAATATAAAAATGTTTAATATTTTTATAATATAATAAATTAATAAAATATTTTTTTATTATAATTCTCAATTTTCAATAATTAAAATAATTTAGTTATTAAATAATGTATTTATGAAAAGCATCAAGTATTTCTTAAACAGCTCTACGGATGCCTGTTACCAATTAAAATAATAATAATAATAATAATAAACAGAGAGTAATATGGTAATAATCCTCCGAAATTGCCAGAAATATATCATTTATTTTAAATTATTTATTACTTTTTTTTGGTAAACAAATTATTTATTAGTTTTCAAGCCAAAGGAAATGTTAGATTTATTTTATCTTTATCTGATGATATTTTCACTAAATGAAATGAAGATGTAATCTGTTAGGAATGTGGCTTCCATACTCAAGGGGGTTGAATTGAGTATTACAAAATTTTTGCAAAATCCCCCTTCTAGTTTCTAAATAATCATTTCAAATAAACTTTTCAAGCCAAAGGAAATGTTAGTTTTTTTTTTACTTTATCTGATGATATTTTCACAAAATGAAATGAAGATGTAATCTGTTAGGAATGTGGCTTCCATACTCAAGGGGGGTGAATTGAGTATTACAAAATTTTGGCAAAAGCCCCCTTCTAGTTTCTAAATAATCATTTCAAACAAACTTTGATATGTGGAAAGCTAATCAATACATTCAGACAATCCATAATATATAATATATCACAACTATAGAACTTATACTAGCACATACAGGATATCAAAGAAGCAATTAAAGTGCTAGAAATAAAGAGTTCGGAGTTTAGAGAATTGCTAACACAATATATCCTGGTTCGGTCACCACCACTTGTGACCTACGACCAGACTGAAGCCGCTCGATCAACTCTTTCACTAATGGTCAAGCTTCGCGGGTGCTTGACAAACCTTTACAATCTTCCAAGACTTCGGGTTCTTGGATACCTTTCAATCTCCAAGTTTACGGGTACTTGGTAACCTTATAATTCGCTCCAAATTTACTTAGGTATTTGGCCACCTCTCAAACAATGGGTCTCACAACCCTTTCAACTCTAAAATAAAAGGAATGAAATATTTAGAAATGAATATACCCTCTCAAAGTTTGGATATACAACTTGAAGCACTATGGGTATATGGATTTTCAAGATATAAGCTCAAATATGTTTGATCTTTGAAAGATATGAAAGAATATGCAAGTGATAGTGTAGAAGCTCTCAAAGTATGCTTAATATGTGTAGAAATGATGCCTGATGTTTTTGAGTCATTGGGAATGCATATATAATGTTTTCATTAAAAACTAACTGTTTATAGCCGTTAAAATGAAATAAGAAGAAGAAGAAGAAAAGAACATCGAAGAACTCGAAGATCTCGAAGTACTCGAAGAACAAAGACTCAGAACTTTCTCTCATAAGTGTGACGGCTAATTTCTGAATTGTGAGGAATGGCAATGCCTTGGAATGGTGGAGGACCACACTTTAGATAGCCAGTCAATCTTCTCCACTTGCCAAAACTGCCCCTCTGATTTAAAAAAAGATAACGGAAGAATTAATTACAACTTATTACGTAACGGAAGAATTAAATTAAAACTTATTAATTAACTGAAAAATTAAATTAAACTTTATTACAGAAACCTATAACGGAAATATTAAATTAAAATATATTTGAATTCAAATTTTGAATTCAACAGTGGTGCGACCCTCTGGCGCCTTGTTTGGTCTCTCGCGCGGTCTTCCCTTCCTTTTTTTTTCAAATTTTGAATTTCTTCACCTCTTAACCTATAAAAATATAGAATAATCAGTGAAAGTATGTCTGAACATGGATTATTAATAATTCATAAAAAATAATAACTTTTTTATTGAATTATTGTCAAATCCTTATTCTTTTCACTCTGAAATATCTATATGCCGAAGGCATATCAGCTTCCCACAATAAAAGCCCTTCAACTCATATTTTGGCATAGACCGGCCTCTGGACCCCGGCTCTTGCTGCAGTCCTGGGTGTCAGACCTTCCTCTATTATCAGTCACGTTCACGTTAGATGTGCTGGTTAAACTTCATTCCTTTATCTTGGACTCTTCATTTAGCAGGTTATCTGTCACGACATTCATCTTCAATTCTCCATTAGAAGCCGAGTTTCTTAATGTCACTACTAGAGTATCCCAACTTTCTGGCAGCGAGCTCAACAACAACAGTTTTGTAAGACTAATGCAGTCAAACATGTCAAAGAGATTGACGGGACCAGTTTCATCAAGTATTGTTTCGGGACTACTGGTCCACGTCAGATTCTACATACAGTCAAGTAGGAGGAGCTGACGGCCCCCAGTCCCGTCAGGGACATTAATGGCACTCTCATCAGATCCATATGTGCCAGTCCCGTCAAATACATTGACGAAACCAAATCAGTTAAATAAAACTAACCCCGTCAAAGTGTTTGACCGTATCTATCTTTTACATCCTACATTTTTTTCCTTATATGCTATATCAATTTGCAGAATTCAATTAGATTTTATTTTGAACTTTTTATATTTTTGGTAGGAATAAAATTTTAAAGTTACTACGTAGTTATTTTACGTAACTATATATAATAGAATTGAAGTAAGACTACTGCTTTATACACTCTGCCGATTTTGGATCATCGTTCATTAGAATATAATTCTACTTCTTTCAATGCACACAAAGATCCAAAAATACAAAACGATTCTCATAACATAACTTATAATAGAATTGCAGCTTTATAAGACATAATTATAAAAAACATATATCCAAACAAAAAGATATCAAGATATTGTGAATATTATTTGGGGAAAAAGAAAATTAGGTTTTTTTTTTAATTTTTTTATAAATCTTTTTTTTATATTAAATTTTTAGTTTTAAGTAAAAATTGTCAGAACGTAAGTTTTTATCATTTTTACGCAGCGTTTCTACCAATTTTTACCAAGGACAGTTTTTACTAGAGTTTTAACACGCACCACGTTTTTACGTTTTTACACTAATTTTTGACAACAATGCAACCACAAATGGGCTAAACTAGACCAACAATAACAAGTAGGTCCGACATCGTATCTCAACCAAAAACCTTAATGCATTAAGTTTATATGTCTTTCCATTTATATACTTTTCACTTAAACCCCCGTTAACGTGAGACACATCACACCTTGAATATCTTCGGTACAACCCACAAGATATTGATTAGTGTTGAGAAAACACAAAGCAGGGGGATAAATTGAAATTGAACCCTGCACCTGTGCCGTGGAGAAGATTGACCGGTACTGCTACTCACTTTTTGTTCACCGAACAACATATCTTCCTTACGATGCGAACAACAGCCATCGAATCTTTAATAATGAAAAGGGAGAGAAATGACGATTGATTATAAGGGTTGAATGAGCACGATGAAACAACAATGGAGGAAACCTTTTTGGGTCTCGAGAAATTGAGTACCCCTTGTAGTTATAAGTTATAACATTAAACATACTTGGTAATATGAAGTTGGAGAAAGATTTAAGGGGACTGTAACAGCCCGTTACGTACCGGTATTGTTAACATTGATTATGGTATTAAGCGCAGTTACAATCACAGTAATTGAGTTAATTAAATTACGGGCAACTTTTTTCTTTTAACACTTGCCTTTTAGTAAACATTAACTTTTTCCGTAATCAATTAAAATAACACCATAATTGTAAATGCAAATCGCGGAATCACTCACTTTACCAATATCTCTAATCTTTCTTTTTACTCAACTCATTTAAACTTATCATGCTACTCTCACATCTTACCATATTGTAGTCTTATACATTAGCTACGCGTGGTTTCAAACCGTGCACCATTTGGAGTTCTACAGACTAAGTTAGGTCCCTTTGTTTTAGTCTAGAAAAACATGATTTTCAACATTTTCACTATGGTAATCGATTACCAGGGGTTGGTAATCGATTACCCAAGGTACCAAAATGAGGCAGTAGCCAATTTTCGATCCCCTATTCTCTGGTAATCAATTACCAAGCTTTGGTAATCGATTACTGCACTAGGTAATCGATTACCAAGGCTCTGGTAATCGATTACCAGGCAGACAGAAGCAAGATTTTCGTCCCTTGTTGCATGGTAATCGATTACCATGCATGGGTAATCGATTACTATGCAGCAAAAATGACAGATGACAGCTTTTTAAGTTCAAAAAGAGTGATGTAATCCATTCCTAACACCTTAATACTCCACACAAACCTTACACATAGCCTAATGTAGGCTCTAGGCCCTTCCATCATGCATTTTCATTATAGAATGCATCCTTTACAAAGTCCTTAAGATCATGGCCATTTTACATCATGAATGGACCATTTACAACATAATGTGTCAAGGCCTCAAATAAAATAAATGTGGCAATGGACAAGTCCCATGCTCACACAAAATATACAATTCATCCATGGCATGAATATAAAGCAATAACTAAGACTTAGAACATAATCATGAACATTACAAAAGCATGGAAATCATATCATGCAATATGTTCATGACCTAAGTCTCAAAACACTAAATGACATGCTATATGCACTTCATAGACTCCTCCAAAATGTCATGCTAGCACCATGCACCACATGCAATCCACCATCCACTAGGCAGGCTTCTTGCCCGAAGCTCCTCCCGGCTCATAATGCCCTGAAATGATGTCCCCAAACGCGGGGTGAGATATACAAATATATCTCAGTAAACCAAGGGTACTAGAGGCTCTCTCCACCCCATGGCTCACTCAATGTGAAAATATAAATTATACAATATGCATGACATACAGTATTACCAACAACTGGAGACAAACCGAGAACATCCACAATTAGATTACGTTCAAGGACTCCATCATATAACTCCCGAGACCTTCCTGGTGCCTCTCCCATGGTTGAGACGACTCCATGGCAAAACCCAACTGGAACTCCTCATGAGCCCTATCCAGCGGAAGTCCCACATTTGGATCATCCTGGTGCCGCTCCCAGAGTCGGCCCCACGGCAAAACCCGACTGGAATCCCCAGCAGAATTATCCAGCGGATGTCCAAACCAACACACGTCAACTGGCCAGTGACCAAACAATTTCACACATAACAAGCAATATGGCATGAAAGCACATAATCACACAATGCTATAAACACAAAATCCAACCACAACCTTCCACTAGGCGTGGTGGAGCACACAAGGGATTAAACCCCAGTTCCAAGGGTTTACCTCAACACTAACCGTCCCATTCCACACGTACACTTCAAATCAATCTTCCACAATCACGTCCGTGTGAGGCACCCTACAATGATCAACATCATGATCAACAATTTTCCACATTACACAAAACCTCAAATTCATGACATTTCACTAATTTTTCCTAAGTTAAAAATCTCACTTTTTCACCTAAATTTTTCATGGCATTTCTAGCTCACAAGCATCATTCTAAGGCATTTTCATCTAATAGCATTTTTCCATTTGGGCTCTCTATCATCACACATCAAAGATTAAAGAGTTAGAGTTCATATTTCTAGATATACAAAATCAACCGTAAAAATACAACAAATATACTCACAATCTATGATTGAGACTCCACCAAGCTTCCACCAAGCAAAGGAAATCCAAAAGGCTTCAAAAACACCAAGAAACCCCAAAAATTCGAATCTGAGTTTGCCCAAAAACGCACCAAGGAGATGATTTCAAGGCTTGGGAGTTTCACCAATGGCTTTAGAAGGTGATTTACGATAGATTTCAACACCAAAACCATGTGATTTGGTTGAGTATAGCTCCAAAGGTGAGATGGAAGAGAAATGGGTGTGTTTGTGAAAACGGAGGAGAAAGCCATGGGAAGAAAAGGAAAAAGGGAAGAGAGAGGGCGTGTGGTGAGGGCCAAGTGGTTTTGGTCCTGTGGGTCCCACACGCGATTTAACTTTAATCCAAACACTAATTCTGATCACCAATTCCTAATCTACTTATTTTTCTGGTTCATGACATATTTTTATTTCCTAAAAATATTGATAAAAATTTCACACTTATCGGTACACTCATACCGCAGTATTTTACTCTAAAAAGTCACTATTCATCAATTTTTTTCAAATTTGCCTATTCACTCAATTTTTCGCCCAGAGTCCATTTCCGGCATTATTTTTGTCATATGAAATCTCCAACTCAGTATTTTTGCCTCAGAATACATGGTTGGTCATTTACCATTTTGCCCTTTTTGCCCATTTTGGCCTTAATCCATCGGATTTTCACTAATCCAACAGTTTTAATTTCACATTATAATTCAAAATACACATTTAAATTTATGAGGTGTTATATTCACCCCTCCTTTTAGAAATTTTGTCTGCAAAATTAAATCATACCTGCCCGCTAACTCAGGATACAGCCGGAGAATCTCGTCCTCCCGCTCCCAAGTAGCCTCCTCAGGTGTGTGGCCCTCCCACTGAATCTTCAGCATGGGAATAACTTTACTTCTCAATCTCTTTTCACTGTGGTCCAATATTGCAATAGGACCAACGGGAGTCTTCAAGTTCTCCCTGATTTCAATATTATCCGGTATCACCACATGTGATTCATCCGGAACGTAACGTCGTAACTGCGACACATGAAAAACATCATGTAAATTGGATAATTGAGGGGGTAAGGCAAGCTGATAGGCCATCAATCCGACTCTTTTCATGATTTGATACGGTCCAATGAACCGTGGACTTAGCTTCCTCACACCCAAAGCACGGCCAACACCCGTGACCGGAGATAATCGTACAAAAACATGGTCACCTTCCTCAAATTCTAGCGGTCTATGCTTATTGTCGTAGTAGCTTTTCTGCCGATTCTGTGCCTGTTTCAATTTTTCTCTGATCATTTCTATTTGCACTGTTGTTTCCTGCACGAAATCCAGACCAAACCTTTCTTTATCGCCTACCTCAGTCCAACAAATGGGAGTTCGACACCTCCTCCTATACAATACCTCATACGGTGCCATACCCAGACTGGAGTGAAAACTGTTATTATATGAAAACTCCACCAATGGCAAGTACCTATCCCAAGCAGTACCCTATTCCAATGTGCAAGCTCTCAGCATATCCTCAAGTGTCTGTATGGTCCTTTCAGTCTGACCATCAGTCTGTGGGTGATACGCAGTGCTCAGTCGAAGCTGAGTGCCAAAAGCCTGCTGTAAAGCTCCCCAAAAATGTGAAGTAAATTTTGGGTCCCGATCACTGACAATGCTAATCGGTATCCCATGGAGTCTAACAATCTCCTTTACATACAACGTAGCCAACTTCTCTGTGGTAAAATCCACTCGTACTGGTAGAAAATGTGCAGACTTCGTAAGTCGGTCCACAATAACCCAAATCAAATCGTAACCAGCCTGAGTTCGAGGCAACCCAACAACAAAATCCATCGAAATACTCTCCCATTTCCATTCTGGTATATCCAGCGGCTGAAGTAAACCAGCAGGTTTTTGATGCTCTATTTTTACTTTTTGACAAACCAAACACTTAGATACGTACTCAGCAACATCCCTTTTCATCCCAGGCCACCTGAACTTAACTTTCAAATCTTGGTACATTTTTGTGGCACCTGGGTGGATAGCATATTGACCCTTATGGGCCTCCGTCATAACTTCCTCTGCAAGCTCCTTGGGCACAACAATCCTACCCTGATATAACAATAACCCCTGTTCATTAACAGATATGCCACTCTGGCCTTTTAAATATTTAATACTTTCATTCCGAATTTGAGTCTCTTTAATCTTCTCGTGCAGCTCGTTCTCAATCCGAGTCAACTCCATATCACACATTCTCCCTGCAAAGAAATCCATTATTTTCATGTCCCGAAATTGCTCAATCACTTCATTGTCCCACATCATCATATGAGATAAATTGACAGACTTCCTACTCAACGCATCTGCCACAACATTAGCCTTCCTCGGGTGATACTTCAGCTCAAAGTCATAGTCTTTTAAGAATTCAACCCATCTCCGCTGCCTCATATTCAGCTCCTTCTGATCAAACAAATATTTCAAGCTTTTATGATCACTGAACACAGCAAATTTCATCCCATACAGAAAGTGCCTCCAAATTTTCAAGGCAAACACAATAGCAGCCAGTTCTAAGTCGTGCGTCGGATAATTCTGTTCATGCGGCTTTAACTGTCTGGACGCATAAGCAATCACTTTTCCTTCCTGCATTAGTACGCTCCCTAAACCTTTCTTAGAAGCATCACAATATAAAACAAACTCACCCTCCGGATCAGGTAGAGTTAACACCGGAGCAGTGGTCAACTTCTCTTTGAGTAAAAGGAAACAGTCCTCACATTCCTGGGTCCACACAAAAGGAGTATCCTTTCGTGTCAATCGGGTCAACGGTAGAACCATTGCAGAAAATCCATGTATAAACCGACGATAATAACCAGCAAGCCCCAGAAAACTCCTAATCTCAGTCACAGTCTTAGGTCGTTCCCAGTTGCTTACCGCTTCAATCTTGCTAGGATCCACGGCAACACCACTTACAGAAATAACATGACCCAAAAATTGCACCTCAGACAACCAGAATTCGCACTTAGACGGTTTAGCATATAGTTTCTTATCTTTCAACACCTGCAACACAGTCCTCAAATGATCGGTGTGCTCCTCCTTACTCTTAGAATAGATCAAGATGTCATCAATAAATACAATTACAAACTGGTCCAAATACGGTTTAAAGATGTGATTCATATAATCCATGAACACCGTAGGGGCATTAGTAAGCCCAAAAGGAATCACTTGATATTCAAAATGTCCATATCTAGATCGGAAAGCTGTTTTAGGTACATCCTCCGGTTTAATCCGAATCTGGTGATATCCGGACCGGAGATCAATCTTTGAAAATACACAGGAATCCCTCAACTGATCTAATAAGTCATCAATGCGCGGCAACGGGTACTGGTTCTTAATCGTCACTTTATTCAACTGTCGGTAGTCAGTGCACAATCTCATGCTACCATCCTTTTTCTTCACAAATATCACCGGTGCTCCCCACAGAGACACACTCGGCCTGATAAAATTCTTTGCAGATAGTTCTTCAATGTGCTGCTTCAACTCGGTCAACTCAAGTGGCGACATCCGGTATGGAGCCAAGTTGATCGGCCCCACACCAGGCAATAGGTCAATCGAGAATTCAATCTCTCTCTCAGGCGGAAATTTCGGTATCTCATCAGGGAATACATCCTTAAACTCATTAACGACCGGAATAGAAGAAATATCCTCCTTTTTGTCACCCACCAATCCGCCCAAAAGGACATAACCCAGATCCCCAGCCTTCAAGGCTTTCACAGTTTGACTGACAGACAAATACAAAGACGGACAAACAGACAGCCTCTCGTGAGATAGTAACAACCTCTTTCCGCAGCAATCAATCATTGCGCAGTTCCGAGACAATCAATCCATCCCCAGTATCAAATTGACAGAGGCCAGGGGTAAGATAATTAAATCAATAGTGTAACCCCTGCCTAAATAGGCGAACTTCACATCTTCGCAAATCCAAGACGATTCACTAACCTCACCTGTAGCGGTAGTAATACGCATCGGAGGAATCATTTGTGTTGTTTTTAAGTCCAACGCTTTAGCCACATAGTCTGCCACAAAAGAATGTGTTGCTCCCGAATCAAATAACACAGACAAATCAACATTAGAGAGGAAAATTATACCTTTTACCAAATTCGGAGCCTTTTCAGTATGTTGCGCATTTGTAGTATACACCCGTCCAACCGTAGGAATAGCAGCAGTAGGAGTAGCAGTAGTAGTCGCGGTCGGCAAGGCCTGCAGATTCGCAGCCTGCCCCGAAGAAGATGGACAACTCCTAGCAAAATGGCCATTCTGACCACATTTAAAACAAGCCAGCGGGCCTGCACCACATACACCTCTGTGGTATTTCTTGCACTTCCCACATTGTGGGGTATAATATCTGTCTGCAGTACCACCACCACCAGGGGTTCCACCCCTCTTGAATTGACCAGGAGGCTGCCTTACATGCAACCCCCTGCCCCTATTATTATTGTTGAAGCCTCCTCTATTAGTGTTACCCGAAGGACCAGGTGTCCTCTTAATCTCTTGTTCTTTTGCTGTATCAGATTTCGGATACCTACCATACACAGTCTCGACCCTCTTACATTGGGTCACCAAATCAGCAAAGTTTCTCACCGCAGTATTAGACATTCTTTTCGCAATCTTTTCATTAAGCCCTCTTTGGAATTTAGCCGACAAGAACTCTGGAGTAGGCAGAGTACCCCCATAATTTGCAAACTTTACAAGTTCATTAAATTTCGCCACATAGGCATCCACAGTCATGACTCCCTGTACAAGATTATCAAACTCACCTTGCTTTGCCTCCCGGACATCGCGGGGAAAATATTCTTCATGAAACAGTCCTTCAAACATAGTCCAGGAAATTTCCTCACCCTGAATAGCATAAGGGCGAGACACATTGTCCCACCACTCCTGGACGTCACCCTCCAGCATATAAACGGAATACAATAACTTTTGCGGGTCTTGGCATCTCATCACCTGAAAAATCTTATCCATTTCCCTCAGCCAAGTAGTAACCTCCTTCGGGTCCCTTGACCCCAGAAATGCGGGTGGCTTATGTTTCCTAAAGGATATGAGCCTACGCTCATCATCAGCATTATCAAACACCTGCCCCGCAACCCCAGTGGATTGAGCAACAGATGACGGATCAGGAACATAGCTAGGGTCAGTGGTATGATGACTAGCCTCACCAGTGTGGTGACTAGCCCCACTCTCCCCTTGTTGAGGAGTCACAGATGGCGTCGGTGTAGGAGTCACCGTGGCCGTGTGTGGAGGTGAATCATCCCTCCGAGGACGGGTTCTATCAGCCCTCGTTTCTGCCATAAAGGCTTGCATCATATCCTGATTAGTCTTCATCAGGTTTTCAGTCATATTTCTATTTGCAGTCGTTTCCGCCTGCAGAGCATTTAGGACTGCAGTGACCGGATCCGGTGCCAAAGGACCTGCACCACGTGCCCCACGGCGACCACGTGCCCCACGGCGACCACGCGTCCTACTCATGATATCTATACATGTAACACAAAGGAATAAGTTGATCAGACCCACACTGAGGAATCACATATACATTAATCATAAATAGTTCACAGATAGCTATGCAACACAAGATACAGACATACACAATCAGAGTTCCCTCACAAAACTGCTCTGATACCATAAAATGTAACAGCCCGTTACGTACCGGTATTGTTAACATTGATTATGATATTAAGCGCAGTTACAATCACAGTAATTGAGTTAATTAAATTACGGGCAACTTTTTTCTTTTAACACTTGCCTTTTAGTAAACATTAACATTTTCCGTAATCAATTAAAACAACACCATAATTGTAAATGCAAATCGCGGAATCATTCACTTTACCAATATCTCTAATCTTTCTTTTTACTCAACTCATTTAAACTTATCATGTTACTCTCACATCTTACCATATTGTAGTCTTATACATTAGCTACGCATGGTTTCAAACCGCGCACCATTTGGAGTTCTACAGACTAAGTTAGGCCCCTTTGTTTTAGTCTAGAAAAACATGATTTTCAACATTTTCACTATGGTAATCGATTACCAGGGGGTTGTAATCGATTAACCAAGGTACCAAAATGAGGTAGTAGCCAATTTTCGATCCTCTGTTCTCTGGTAATCGATTACCAAGCTTTGGTAATCGATTACTGCACTAGGTAATCGATTACCAAGGCTCTGGTAATCGATTACCAGGCAGACAGAAGCAAGATTTTCTTCCCCTGTTGCATGGTAATCGATTACCATGCATGGGTAATCGATTACTATGCAGCAAAAATGACAGATGACAGATTTTTATGTTCAAAAAGAGTGATGTAATCCATTCCTAACACCTTAATACTCCACACAAACCTTACACATACCCTAATGTAGGCTCTAGGCCCTTCCTTCATGCATTTTCATTATAGAATGCATCCTTTACAAAGTCGTTAAGATCATGGCCATTTTACATCATGAATGGACCATTTACAACATAATGTGCCAAGGCCTCAAATACAATAAATGTGGCAATGGACAAGTCCCATGCTCACACAAAATATACAATTCATCCATGGCATGAATATAAAGCAATAACTAAGACTTAGAACATAATCATGAACACTACAAAAGCATGGAAATCACATCATGCAATATGTTCATGACCTAAGTCTCAAAACACTAAATGACATGCTATGTTCACTTCATAGACTCCTCCAAAATGTCTTGCTAGCACCATGCACCACATGCAATCCCCCATCCACTAGGCGGGCTTCTTGCCCGAAGTTCCTCCCGGCTCATAATGCCCTGAAATGATGTCCTCAAACGCGGGGTGAGATATACAAATATATCTCAGTAAACCAAGGGTACTAGAGGCTCTCTCCACCCCATGGCTCACTCAATGTGCAAATATAACATTATACAATATGCATGACATACAGTATTACCAACAACTGGAGACAAACCGAGAACATCCACAATTGGATTACGTTCAAGGACTCCATCATATAACTCCCGAGACCTTCCTGGTGCCTCTCCCATGGTTGAGACGACTCCATGGAAAAACCCAACTGGAACTCCTCATGAGCCCTATCCAGCGGAAGTCCCACGTTTGGATCATCCTGGTGCCGCTCCCAGAGTCGGCCTCACGGCAAAACCCGACTGGAATCCCCAGCGGAATTATCCAGCGGATGTCCAAACCAACACACGTCAACTGGCCAGTGACCAAACAATTTCACACATAACAAGCAATATGGCATGAAAGCACATAATCACACAATGCTATAAACACAAAATCCAACCACAACCTTCCACTAGGCATGGTGGAGCACACAAGGGATTAAACCCCAGTTCCAAGGGTTTACCTCAACACTAACAGTCCTGTTCCATACGTACACTTCAAATCAGTCTTCCACAATCACGTCAGTGTGAGGCACCCTACAATGATCAACATCATGATCAACAATTTTCCACATTACACAAAACCTCAAATTCATGACATTTCACTAATTTTTCCTAAGTTAAAAATCTCACTTTTTCACCTAAATTTTTCATGGCATTTCTAGCTCACAAGCATCATTCTAAGGCATTTTCATCTAATAGCATTTTTCCATTTGGGCTCTCTATCATCACACATCAAAGATTAAAGACTTAGAGTTCATATTTCTATATCTACAAAATCAACCGTAAAAATACAACAAATATACTCACAATCTATGATTGAGACTCCACCAAGGTTCCACCAAGCAAAGGAAATCCAAAAGGCTTCAGAAACACCAAGAAACCCCAAAAATTTGAATTTGAGTTTGCCCAAAAACGCACCAAGGAGATGATTTCAAGGCTTGGGAGTATCACCAATGGCTTTAGAAGGTGATTTACGATAGATTTCAACACCAAAACCAAGTGATTTGGTTGAGTATAGCTCCAAAGGTGAGATGGAAGAGAAATGGGTGTGTTTGTGAAAATGGAGGAGAAAGCCATCGGAAGAAAAGGAAAATGGGAAGAGAGAGGGTGTGGGGGTGTGGTGAGGGCCAAGTGGTTTTGGTCCCGTGGGTCCCATACGCGATTTAACTTTAATCCAAACACTAATTCTGATCACCAATTCTTAATCTACTTATTTTTCTGGTTCATGACATATTTTTATTTCCTAAAAATATTGATAAAAATTTCACACTTATCGGTACACTCATATCGCAGTATTTTATTCTAAAAAGTCACTATTCATCAATTTTTTACAAATTTGCCTATTCACTCAATTTTTCGCCCTGAGTCCATTTCCGGCATTATTTTTGTCATATGAAATCTCCAACTCAATTTTTATGCCTAAGAATACATGGTTGGTCATTTACCATTTTGCCCATTTTGGCCCTAATTATCGGATTTTCACTAATCCAACAGTTTTAATTTCACATTATAATTCAAAATACACATTTAAATTTATGAGGTGTTATAGGGACTTTGGTACGGATAAAAATTTTCTTGTGCAAAATTATGATTTCAGGAAAAAACCACCTTTACATAATTGTTATAAAAAAAATTTATTTGGTAGGCTAAAATATTATTAAAATTTTGTCCCAAAAAAATGTAAGATTTTTCCAACACATGAGATTTCAAGAATATCACCTCTTTGGAGAGGTGATATTATTTTGGAAGAAAAATTACAAAATTTTGGGAAAATTTTAAGAAACTTTATACCAAACGTGAGTAAATAGGATTACCACTATCATTTTCATGATAATCTTAAAAAATTCCCATTACCAAACACTCCCTCAGAAGCAAACTTGTGTTTATGATCCCCATATATGTAAACAGATGTATCAAAAGTTTGCTCCCCTTAAGATAAATTATCAGGCTTTCAATAGGATAACATATGCCAATTAGGGATGTAAATGGGTCAGGCTAGCCTAGTCTGGCCTATAGCCCGGCCTATGTTGAGCCTGGCCTGACCTTTCTAGAAAGTAGAGTTGGCTTAGACTTACAAGAAAGTATTTTTTAACAAATAGGCCATAGACCAACTTTGTTAAACCTGGCTTTGTAGGCTGGCCTATTTAATTTTTTAAAATACAATAATATATTTATTCTAGGTGGCAAAGTATCAATCCTAATTTCTTTTGTGCACTGCGCTTCTAAGTGACTTCTCACTCTCATCTATAAGTTTCATCTTTGGTTGACACAGTAATTGTATTTCTTTCTTATTTTCCTCATTTTATTGACTCTAATTCCCCTCTGATATACATTATAGAGCTGGGGTATTATGTTGACTCTTATTTGTTGTTTTTTATTTCTTATGAGAAGTATTAGTGCATGCATGAATGGAACTTTTTTGGCTCTATACAATTATTTTCTTTGCTCAGTATCTATAGTGGGAGGCCTACTTAGGCTATATCAGGCTTTCTAATTTTTAAAAATAGGCTAGGTCTAACCTATAAAACAAAGCTTTTAATAGGCTAATAGGCCAGATAGACTAAATATTTTTTTACGTAGGCTTAGGTCAGGAAGGCCAAAACCCGGCCTAACCTGACCCATTTATACCCCTAAGCCAACCTGATAAGTTTATACTATCCATTGGACTCAACAAACATCTAATAAGAATAGAATAAAATAGTTTGTCCTATTTCATCGTTCTTATCTGGTGCTCCAAAGTGACGTTACACACTAAGGAATTGGCTAAAACACACAAATGTATTTGAAATCTTTTTAATGTCAATTAATCAGGGTCAATCTACAAGTCACATGACTTTCCTTTAATTAGGTCAGGGAGGCAATAGCTTAGCACTCACATGATTGTTTCAGAATTCTAACATAATTAGAATGGAAAGTGTAATCTAAGAGATCACTCGGTTTTAAGACCTAGTTTTTGTTGAGAGTTTTGTTTGTATTTTCATTTACTCTCATCCTTCTCATGTTAGTTCTCGTGCGCCACCATTGTCACTTAAAAATATTGGCTACAACTAATGATTTTTATGAGTTTGGAAATCGCTGCAAATACAATTGATGATTTTAATGAATTATGCAATTTTCCCCTAAAATATTTTTTTGTTTGATAAGTATAGGACTAATTGTTTAATAAGTGGTCAGGCGCCGAAGGCAAGGCATGACTTCTTTCAACCATATTTTTTTTTTCCATAGATGAAAGTGATCTTAATCATTTTACACATAATTATTTCTTTTTATATTTTTTTTCTTGTTATACTGAAAATGTACAGTATTAGTACTAATGTATTATCGTATTCAATAATGTTAATATTATTTTTATTTTAATGAAAGAATAAATTATTAGTAACTTAATGCTTCATAATATGTTGCATGTAAACTTGGGGTTACTAGTGATAGCTTGGTGAGTACAACTGCTATATATGGTCATGAATAAAAAATCTAATTATGGTTAACTAGTATGCGACTTTGAGGTTAGTGGAAGTCATTTTCGGTAATTGTAGATAATAATGTATTTAATGTTTGTGCAATTGCTATGTGTAAGATTATATGAAAGGATTTTTCGTGATTCAAAAACTTGTTTGAATAATTATGATTTTTTTTTTTTCAATTGAAAGGATAATTATGTTTTTTAAACTGATTTATGTATTTAGTTTATTTCTACCATCATTGAGGGAAAAAGAAACTTATCTCGACATTACTTGGTGTTTAGAATATTGAGAAATTTTTTAAAATGGCTGAAACTTTGTGCAGTTAAGGTATAAGGACTTTCCAGCGTTAATAGATTGTGTTTCAAATAGACATTTTCAGATTGAAGTATTTCTTTTTTTCTCGTAAATAAAATTTATAATTTGAGAAATCATTTAGCAAGTATTATTTTGTTTTGGTTAATTAACTATAAATTTTAAAGGCAAACTCATTTTTGCTTTATGACCCTAAAAATATTCATATATTTGACATTAATAACTGTTAGCTTTTTTGCTTGAAGATATGAGTCCATATATATAAATCTTTACCCAATATTTCTATTGCAAATTTGTTTACCATTAATACGATGAATCTTTCAACCTATGGTTGGTGGATTACTGGATTGAGTACTCAACTAATAGATATTCTTCATCTACCTACGCTTTAGTTTAGTTTAGTTTTTTTTTTTATATACCCCAAATATTGATGCGGTGAGCACTTTCTTAAAGCCAAAAATTCTTGCCACCATCTTTTGTGACTACTTTGTAGCCACGCCTATTAGAAAAGTGACTTCAATTTCCTTCTCCTACCAAATTTACACCTAAATTATAGTCCCTTCCATTCCGTGCTTCACAAGATGCATTGATCACTTCCATTATCAAATTGAGTAATACACACTATATCAGAGTTAAATTTAATTAGGGGAAGGTTTACTATTTTTTCCCTTAAATATAAATAAAATTAACGGTTAAGATTAAAAATATAAGATATTGTATTTAATTTTAATTAACTTTGTATTTCTTTTGTCACTACTGTGATCGTGGAGGGAAAACATTATTATTGGAAAAAAAAAGTTAGAGTAGTACTAATCTACTTAACGTAAGTTAAAAATATTGAAACTGGTAAAAAATTAAAAATACAAATGATTTTGGAAATCGATTACCCACAAGCAATCGATTAAATATGAAGGAATTTTTTTTCTATATTCAACCTCGATGAGCAGGTCAGGTATGAAAGTATGCCAAAATCCAAATGACAACCCTACTTTAAATCACTTTTATTTGATTTTATTTCTATTTCTCCAAATGAAAATTTTACACTTTAAAATAATAAAAATTAGGAGAAAAAATAATACAATCTTAGCTGAATTCTACCTTATTGCTTACCAAAAAAGAAAAGAAAAGAATTATACCTGATTGGATCTTTTGGCACAAGTTGAGTTTTACTTCTGGCTCCGCCATTATATATAAGCACGTGTATTTATATTAGGGGTTTAATACTTGCTACATATATAATTGAAAACATTAAATATATGGAATCATAACCATACAAAGGATGAAAGCATTAAATGCGGGAAATCATAACCATATATCCGTCATTGCTGTACGTAAAGCGGCTGCAGAAATGATTTTACTTTTATATTATCCATCTTTCAAGTCCAAAGAATTCTTGGGTAATTTATAAATATAAAATCATTCATGTTCAATCCTTGCCATACTTATTTTCTAATAAAAAAGGTTGAATTTCAGCAAAAAATAAGAAAAAATAAAGTTTGTACAATATTCATGTTTCAAAGCCCAAAGAGTTCTCCTAATAGGAAGTTTAATTTCGTAACATGATATCAAATATAGGAGGTGGGCTAATTATCACACATGGTTGAAGAAAACCCGCTAGCGTGTATGAGCTGGTATATTGGTAGTTGAAAAGGCTCCTTTCAAAGTTTATTGAAGGTGATCGATCTTCCATGATACTCGGTACATTGGCACAAGGAGATTTAAGTAGGCCTCTTTGGATGGATTTTTTTTCCTTCAAAAGCTTCTTTTTTTTAAAAAAAAAATAAAAATAAAAATACTTGTCGTTTTTAGTTTGTTTGAATGTCTGCTTTTAAAAAAAGCATAAGTCACAAAAAAAGTTAAAAAATTACTTTTTTCGGAAGTTAAAAATTTTAATTTTTAAGAAAAGCAGAAGTTAAAAGTCAAATATTTTTTTCAAAAACTAAATATATTTATAAAAATATAAATAGTTTTAACTTTTAAAAAAAGCACTTCTAAAATAACAAAGAGATAAAAGTTATTTTTTTAGATGTACAAACAAAACGGACTCTGAATTGCGTATCTTTCATGAGAGCACTTATATTTATAGCATGTATTTATTATGACTGGATATGAGAACCTTTGCTGCTTTAGACTCTTATTAATTCCTTCAATGATGGTTGGGATGCTAGGATCATAGCCAAGATGCGTGTTGTAGGCT
The DNA here is from genome assembly GCA_032173675.1 of Gastrolobium villosum. Lineage (NCBI taxonomy): Eukaryota > Viridiplantae > Streptophyta > Magnoliopsida > Fabales > Fabaceae > Gastrolobium > Gastrolobium villosum. Next base: position 69,258 of record JAVKPL010002261.1, read on the forward strand.
ACGAGACCTTGCCATTAGTTTTGGTTATTGAGGTGTTGATCTTATCCTCTATAAAGGTTGCACTTCTTAACATTGAAGCAAATATAGTTCTTTCCACTTTACTACTGGAAGTTATTTTCATTCGGGACACCTCATCTTTCATTTAAATATAGTCTTCTAACAAGTAAAATGAGATCAGCAATAAGCGAAATTAAGATGGAAATGGCTAAGGCTAACAAAATATTGTCACAATTTTTGTGTGTCTATTTTTGTAAATAAATAAAGGGTAGGATATACTTACTACCATAAATATTTACTACCCTTACAACCAACTTAATCACCATTGATTTCTGTCAATCTAATGGTTATAATTTATTGAGTATTATTGGGTCATTCTTATTAATTAATTATTAATTTTCAATAAATCCAATAAATTATAACCGTTACATTGATAGAAATCAACGATTATGAGATTATTTATAAGGGTAATAAACTTTTGTTGTGGTAAATATATATTGCCCCACAAGTAAATACATGTTTTGAAAGTTGCAAAACATAAGTATATATATAAGAAGGGAAAAAAAAAACACTAGTGGTAAACTCTTCTAACACATTTTTTTTTTTTTGGGATGAATTTTACATGTATCTTACTAAATAACTTGAACCTGATATCTATTTAGTAGGACCCATATAAAACTCAACATAATAATAGAGGGTGTGTTGGAAAGAGAGTGCCAAAGAGGCAAAGAATATTTTGATAGCTTCTTTTTTTTTTCTCTCTAGTAACTAACACATTAAAACCTCGGATAGAAGAATGTATGATACTCAAATAACAATCATTCACAATTATGAAGGGCATATTCAATGATGATAACACAATCTTCCTTTTCATTTTTTTACAGGGGAGCTTGTATTCAACGCAATCATATACTCATAGTAGGCACCAGGCACTATTATAAAGTGCTAACTAATGAAAATCTACTCTATAATAAATATGATTTCTGCAGAAAGTTTTCACAGTCTTAGGAATCTCTAGTATCTGTCACCAGCCCCTCATACTCGTGGTCTTGGTCACCTGCTTATGACAGTGAAGTGGCCTCCAACTTCCTGGAAAAAGTGACTTTTAATTTGTTAAAAGGAACGTAGACACTAGCACAATTTGAAGTAATTAATACTAAACATATGTAGAGAGCGCATCGTCGATAATTTTATATCAATATAAATTATACTCTCAATCTTAGTCATTAATTTTATTTAAATTTAATAATTTAAATTTATTAGATATATGAATAATTAGATTTAACCAGACTAAAATTGAATTATATCGGTGTAAATTTACCATGACACAAGCGCACACACATTATACCGGTGTAAATTACCATGACTGCCTTATATATGTAGGGTTTTATAAGAGTTATGTTGTAGGAAAAGTAATTGTGTTGTGTTATAGAGATTCGTTTTACGTGCCGAAGTTTTTTTTTTACTGCGGGCCCCACAAAATATTGTGAATGTAGGAAAGTTTTTGAGGTCATATTAAATGATAGATGATAAACTCATATATGTATGTACAAGGGGGTATTCAGGATCATTTTATATTGTTATAACTTACATTCTCAAATTTAGCCCTTAATCCTATTTATATTTAACGATTTTGATTTATTAAATATATGAACGAATAAATGCAAGACTTTTAAATTTTAAATTGATGTAAGTCAAGTTGATTTTTATATATAGGGAAAGGATCTTGACCGGTCATACACTCTTGATTAAAGTATGACCGGTCATACTTAATGTAGTTTGTAAATAAATAAAATATATATATATATATATATATATATATATATATATATATATATATTCTTCACAGGACAAGTAACAAATATTAAACCATAAGTTGTATCGTTTGTATACCAACGTACTATGAAGTTTAAAAAAGTGCCACTAATATTAATTTGTCAAAATGCTTTAAAAATAAGGCAGCATGGATCATCCCATGATTTCACAAATAAACGGGAAGTAGGTTGACTAAGAAACTTAGGGATGTGCAAAATAACCAAAAAAATGGGTCGAATCATGAACTTAACCATAAAATAACCGGTTTTAAAAAACTAATTCATGAACCGAACCGATTTTTAAAGAACCGGTTCATGAACTAATTTTTAGAACCGGTTTAAGAACCGAACCGCTTTTTAGAACCGGTTTAAGAACCGAACCGAACCGGACCATTTTCAAACCAAACCAAATTAATTTTTATAACTTTATTTTTTAAATTTTTGATTTTTTTCTTTTCAAAAGAGGGTCGACCCGAACCGGTTTTGAACCACTTCCGAACCGGTTTCGAACCACTTCCGAACCGAACCAGTTTTGGGCCGAACCGAACCATTTAAACCAATTCAGTTCGATTTTTCAAAAAAACCGATTTGATTCGACCCATGCACATCCGAATCCTAAGATAATGGCATGACATGCTTATTCATTCAATAATATACACATAGTACTTAAAAAATATTATGCAATCCTAGTACTGTAGTAGGACGGTATTAAATAATTATAGTTTGTGCTGGGGAAGTCACTCTTTTACAAATGAGTGTGAGTCTCTTTTCGATATATGGAAAAACACCTGCACGTGCATTTGCTCCTCTGGAGAATACACACGCGGATTCTTATGCATGCTATACATGTGCTTTTGAATGAGTTTGTCCTTTTGCTCAACCTTTTTAAGTTCACATCTTACATACGGTGGAGTTTGGAAATTTTATGAGAGGGAAAGTAAAAGAAGAAATTCGAACTAGCTATTATCAGTGTGTTAATACGTAGTCAAATTTGAAAAATTCTTCAAATTCGTTGCGATGAGAAATAATATAGACGAAAGCTCGAAAACAAAACTTGAGAGACAAACTTATATTATTTTTCTCTTAAGTCTAAATGTGATTTAAAATAAGGAAAATATGTCCTTTATATACACCCATAAAAAATGGGTGACATCCATTTTTTTTTTCTTTTTTCTTTTTTTAGTGAATCTAACCCATTTTTTTGTATATTGCATGAGATAATTTTATCTTAAATAATATGAGAAATATATTTCCATTAAAATAAAGACTTATATGAATTTGGGAGGGGATAAACGGCCCGCCTAACTAGGGGTGTAAATATGCTAGACTAGGCTAGGCTAGGATTTGCCTTAAATAGGTTATGCATATGTAAAAGACATTTGGTTTTGGTCTGACCTATTAGCCTCTGTAGGCCCCAAATTACAAGTCTGGCCTAACCTATATTTAAAAAATAAAAGTCTTGACCTGTGTAACATCCCAAGCACTGACGAGGGCGGAGAGTGATCGCCGGTGTGAAAGGGCATGGACAAGGAGCGGCTCCTGACAGGCTTCCAGTGTGAGGTTACATGCATGAATGAATCTAATCGACACCCGAAAGAGAGGGATTCCAAAGACTGTGCAGGTATGAGACTGCACAGTTTGGGATAACTTATAAGAATTAATTGGTACTACCTATACTAACAATATGCATTTCCTTTTCGGTAGCCGGAACGGAAGAACTACATAGATAAGCGTGCTTGACTTGGAGCAATTCTGGGATGGGTGACCTCCTGAAGTTTTACCAGGAAGTGTGCGAGTGAGAAAAAAGCAAACTGAAAAGTCTCGTGTTAGTATGTGGTGATAATCGTTAATTCATGATGCGGTCGGGCGTTACAACATGTTAGCTATGTAGCACTGATATTGACACGGGACACGCGACACGATACGACACGATACTCCGACACGTTAATTCTAAAAAATGTTAGATTTCGACACGTCAGGACACGATTTGATATTAAATAATATTTTTAATTTATGTAGTGTATATTATATTTAATATTCAATATTTAACAAAAAATGAAACTAAACTTATAATATGGATCAATTTTGCAAAAAAACATAAGATATCCCAAATATTTATATTAAACTCAATAAAATGGTAATCATAATCCAACAAATCTAATAGTTAGAACTAAAAACTCAACGCAACGCAACCTTTGAACTTTTTTTTTGAATTTCTATAACGCGTGTTGGAGTGTCGGGGAATGTCGGAAAGTGTCGGACACGACACGTCAGGATTTTTGAAGTGTCGGTGCTTCATAGCCTGTTAGCCTGTTCAAGCCTATTAAACATTCAACAATTAAAAGAATAATTAAAATAATATTACTTTATCATTCAAAATTATTAAAATAATAAGTTTATTTATTTTATTAAAAACAAATAATATGATATAGGCCGGCCTGTAGGTCTGATATGTACAAAAAAGTCTATGGCCTGTTTTCTAAATAGTTTTTTTTTAAAGCCTAAGGATGTTCTATTTTACTATTTATAATATGTCAAATCTGACCTAATATAGATTAAGTCATAGGCCCCTATAGGTCAACCTAACCTATTTTCACCCCTAGTCCCTCTTGACTCTACCATTGATATTACATGCTGAGTGGCCGGTGAGATTTCCATTTTCAGCAAGAACTGTCACAAACACAAATGAATAAGACAAAAGTGAAGGCCATGCAATGTGATTATGTAAGTAGATCTATCCCAAGTAGCAATTGGATGTTTCTAAAACCACTACTGAATGTAATTTCATTTGGTTGTTTAGTTATGCAAAATATCATGGAAGTATATGTTGTAAAGTGTACTTGAGGTTTTGCTAAAGCACTTTTTTGCTTTATATATGCTTAATTAGTAAGGAAGGACCAAATGCAAACATTGTTGTCATTTGGTAGGGAAAAGTAAAATATTAAAGAAAGCTCTTTCCTATGAAAGTGCTATATCTATCATAGTTTTTTTTATTTTTTTATTTCAGGAAGGTTATTGTTACAATTTATTTTAATTTATAACCTCTTATAATTATATCTTAATTATTGATTTTTTTTTCAATTAATAGTTATTATTTATGCAAAATAAACCCATTAATTAATTAGTAATTTGTAACAAATGATAACCGTTGATTTATGAAAATTAATGATTAAGATATAATTATAAAAGATTATAAACAAAAATAAATTTGAAGTATATCGTTTTTATTTAATTGAAAAGTAGAAATTCCTAAAGTATATTCTAGTCGTGACCTCCCTGTAGAATCATTCATTTTTTGGCCGGCTTTTGAAGCTAACATCTATATCCTACCTACACCATTTTTTTTCTAAAATTTGTACTATGCCTAAATAGCTTAGCATATTCCTTTGTACTTATATAATGTTAGGAGTTAAATGAAATCATTTTTGTCACTAATAAGACAAACCCTTCACATCTTTAATTCTTTTTGGGATTTAGATCATTTAATATCAAATTGCTTAACCAGTACAAGAGTTCCTAAACAATGGCCAAGACCGTATTGTTTTGCCAGTCACACACTTGCACAAAATGTGTAATAATAATAATAATAAATATGGTTCACTCATGAGTAGAAACTTAAAATTCTCTTCTAATATTCCGTGCGCTCTCATCTCTTACTTAAATATTCTTTTTTTTTTATAAACACTTAAATATTCTTTAATATGTGATTTAACATAATCAGGTTATGTGAAATAATTTTAATTGTTTATACACAAATTAACAATGATAAAATATCAACATCAACATCACATTTATCCCAAATTAATCGGGGTCGGTGGTAGATGAACCCACATGAAAGATATAAAACGGTTGAAAATAATATATATATATATATATATATATATATATATATATATATATATATAAATAAATAAAAGTAAAAAAGAAAGGGACAAGAAGAAGTGGGGGAAATGATGGGGAAAATGACTAAAAAGGGACCATCTAGAACATAGGAATAACAACGGGTCTAACCCTCCACCATACTTATAGCTTTTCTCTATTCCGTTCTAAGACATACCGTCCGCCAATCTATATCCTACTCAATTAAATCTTATTTTACTACCTTCCCCCAAGTAAGTTTCGGCCGACCTCTGCCTCTTTTTGTGTTGAGCTCTTGGCGACAAACTTCTGTTCTTACAGGAACATCCAGGGGCCTTCTCATCACGTGCCCAAACCACCTCAATTTATGTTCTCTCATCTTCTCGGCTCCGGGTACTACTTCGACCTTTCGTCGAATATCTTCATTTCTTATCTTATCCATCCTTGTGTAACCATACATCCACCTTAACATCCTCATCTCTGCTACTCCCATCTTATGCTCATGTTGCCTATGTGCTGGCCAGCATTCCGCTCTATATAGCATTGCCGGTCTTACTGCCGTTTTATAGAATTTTCCTTTTAACTTAAGGGGAATTTTGCGGTCACACAAAAACCCAAATACACTGCGCCATTTCATCCACCCTACTCTGATTCTGTGATTTACATCCTCATCAATCTCTCCACCTTTTTGTAAAATAGAGCCCAAGTATTTAAAAGCATCTTTTTTGGGTACCTCTTGACCACTTAAATGCATGGGCTCTTGGTCCTCATCTCGTACCAGAGAAAACTCACACTTCAGATACTCAGTCTTGCTTCGACTTAATGTGAATCCTTTGGATTCCAATGTGCTTCTCCACAATCGAGTTTTCTATTAACACCCTCCTTGCTCTCATCAATAAGCACAATATCGTCTGCAAAAAGCATACACCATGGCACTTCCTCTTGAATATCTTTTGTTAGTTCATCCATAACTAAGGCAAAGAGATAAGGGCTTAGAGCCGACCCTTGGTGTACACCAACTGTGATAGGAAAATAACTTGATGTTCCGTTACAAGCTTTTACACATGTAGTAGCCCCATCATACATATCCTGGATTGCCTTTACATACTTTGATGGAACCTTTTTCTTCTCCAGAACCCACCATAAAACTTTCCTTGGAACCCTATCGTATGCTTTCTCACGGTCTATGAACACCATATGCAAGTCCTTCTTCTTTTCTTGGTATCTTTCCATAAGTTGTCGCATCAAGAAAATGGCTTCCATGGTACATCTTCCTGGCATAAATCCAAATTGATTTACAGAAACCTTGGTATCTCTCTTCAAGCGATGTTCAATAACCCTCTCCCATAACTTCATAGGATGGCTCATTAGCTTAATGCCTCTATAGTATGAACAATTATGTATATCTCCATTGTTTTGGTAGATAGGCACAATCATACTTTTCCTCCAAGCATCAGGCATCTTATTTGTCTGAAGAATCTTATTGAAAATATTGGTCATCCATTTTATTGCCACATCCCCTAGGCCTCTCCACACTTCAATAGGGACACCATCAGGCCCCAAGGCTTTACTAGTCTTCATCCTCTTTAAAGTCTCCTTAACTTCATGTGTATTAATTCTGCGTACAAATCTTCTATTCATATCATCATATGCGTCCTCCAAGTCCACCTCGCTTGTATCTCCATCCCCATTAAACAACTTGTTGAAGTAGTTCAACCATCTTTCATTTACATCTTCATCTCTCACCATAAGTTTTTGATTTTCATCCTTGATGCATCTAACTAGGGTGAGGTCTTTACTTTTTTTTATCCCTCATCTTTGCAAGTTTATAAATATCTCTTTCACCATCCTTGCTCTCAAAATTTTTATACAACTCGTCGAAAACCTTGCCTCTAGCTTCTCGCGCTGCTTTCTTTGCATTTTTTCTCGCCAATCTAAACTTTTGCAAGTTCTCTTCACTGGGACTTTTATGCAAATATCTAAAGCACTCCTTCTTATGTTTAATTGCCTCTTGCACCTCTCCATTCCACCACTGTAACAACCCGTTGTACACCGGTATTGTTAACATTGATTATGATATTAAGCGCAGTTACAATCACAGTGGTTGGGTTAATTAAATTACGGGCAAATTTTTCTTTTATCATATTCCTTTTCTTACATCAATACTTTTTCCGTAATCAATTAAAACAACACTATAATTGTAAATGCAATACGCGGAAGCATACATTTTGCTAACATCATTCATCCTTCTTTTTATTCAATTCATTTAAACTCACCATCTTACTCTCACATTTTACCAAGTTATAGTCCTTTACGTTGTCTACGCGTGGTTTCAAACCACGTGCCATTTGGAGTTCTACCCATCAAGTTAAGCCCCTTTCTTTTAGTCTAGAAAAACCTGAATTTTCGAAAATTACACTGTGGTAATCGATTACCAGTGGGTGGTAATCGATTACCACCTGTCAAAAATGAGGCAGTAGCCAAATTTTGACCTCCTCTGTTCTGGTAATCGATTACCAACTTTGGGTAATCGATTACCTCACATGGTAATCGATTACCAAAGCTCAGTAATCGATTACCAGTGAAGACAGTAGCCAATTTTTCGTCCCCTGTTGCATGGTAATCGATTACCATGCTTGGGTAATTGATTACTATGCAGCAAAAATGACAGATTACAGCATTTTAAGCCCAAGAAAGGTTGTGTAATCCATCCCTAACCCCTTGGTACTCCGCACAACACATAATCATGTCCTAATGTAGGCTCTAGGCCCTTCCATCATGCAATTTCCTTAAAACATACATCATTTACAAAGTCCTCAATGTAATGGCCATTTACATACAAATATGGACCATTTTACAACATGAATCATCAAGACTTCAAAGGCAATGAATGTGGCAATGGACAAGTCCCATGCTCACTCAAAATATACAGTTATCCATGTCATGAATAATAGGCAATAAACAAGACTTAGAATACAATCATGAACACTACAAAAAGCATGGATATAACATCATGCAATATGTTCATGACCTAAGTCTCAAAATGCTAATGTCATGCCATGGGCAATCCAATAGTCCTCCTCCAAAATGTCATGCAATCTCAATGCACCGCATGCCAATCCAATGTCCACTATACGGGCTTCTTGCCCGAAGCTCCTCCCGGCTCATAGTGACCTGAAATGTGGTCCCCCAAACACGGGGTGAGATATACGGATATATCTCAGTAAACCAATGGAGCTAGAGGCTCTCTCCACTCCATGGCTCACTAAAATGTATAAATATGACATCATGTAATATGCAAGCAATACAATATCACCAACCAACTGGAGACAACCCAAGAACATCCACGCATGGATTCATGTTCAAGGACTCCATCATATAACTCCCGAGACAATCCTGGCGCCTCTCCCATGGTTGAGAAGACTCCATGGCAAAACCCAACCGGAACTCCTCATGAGCCCTATCCGGCGGATGTCCCCCGCTTGGATCATCCTGATGTCGCTCCCAGAGTCGACACCATGGCATATCCAACTGGCATTCTCACAAAGGACGAACCCAGCGGATGTCCAAACCAACACACGTCAACTGGCCAGTGACCAAACAATTTTCACAAAATCCAAGCAATATGCATACAAGCACACAATCACACCATGTCATAACCACATAATCCAACCACTACCTTCCACTAGGTGTGGTGGAGCACACTAGGGATTAAACCCAAGTTCCAAGGGTTTACCTCAATACAAGCAAATCCGTTCCAAACGTATGCTCCAAATCAACCTTTCACAATCACGTCCGTGTGAGGCACCCTACAACAATCATCAAATCCAAATTACACCAAAACTCATTTTTCATGAAAATTCCTCAAATTTTCCTAAGTTAAAAACCTATCTTTTTCACCAAAAATTATCATAGCATTTCTAGCTTACAAGCATGATTCTAAGGTCTTTTCATCTAATAGCATTTTTTCATTTGGGCTTTCTATCATCACACATCTAAAATCAAGGTTTAGAGCATAAATTCCTAGATCTATGAATTCAACCATAAAAATACCACAAATATACTCACAATCAAGTGTATGCTCACCACCAAGGTTCCACTAAGCCAAGGGAAGACCAAAAGCTCCAAGAAACTCCAAGAACACTATGGGTCGGATCTGATTTTTGCCAAAAAAACGCAGCCAAGAGATGGATTCAAGGTTTCTAAGTGTTACCAATGGATCTAGAAGGTTGTTTACAATAGATTTCGACACCAAAATCAAGCGATTTGGTGAAGAATAGAGAAAATGGCAAGATGAGGAGAAATGGGCTCTTTGGTTCTTTTTCTTCACACAGAGGGCGCACGGGGAAATAAGGAAGGAGGAAGGAAAGAAAGAAGAAAAAGGGGTGGGGGCCAAGTGACTTCGGTCACACGGGTCCCACACGCGATCTAACTTTAATCCCGATAAAAATTCCGATTATAAATCCTTAATCTACATATTTTTTCAGTCCATGACATATTTTTATTTCTCCAAAATATTGATAAAGTTTTCTCACCTATCGGTACACTCACACCACAGTATTTAACACTTAAAAATCACTATTCATCAATTTTTCCCAAATTTGCCTATTCACTCAATTTTTCGCCCTGATTCCATTTCCAGTATTACTTTTGTCATATGAAATCTCTAACTCAGTATTTATGCCTCAGAATACACGGCTGGTCAATTACCATTTTGCCCTTTTTGCCCATTTTGGCCATAATCCATGGATTTTCACTAATCCACCAACTTTCATCTCACATTATAATATAAAAATTCACATTTAAATATATGAGGTGTTATAACCACCATGTTTTCTTTGTATGAAGTTTATTTCCTTTACTTTCTCCCAACACCTTCCTTCCCAAGTTTTGAATACACTTAGCCATCTCATTCCATATTGCATTTACTTCTCCATCAAACTCCCAAGGTCCATCGTGCAACATTCTTTCATTGAACTCTCTCTCTCCTTTCCCTCCTTAAGCTTCCACCACCTTATCCTTGGGTTCTGAGCCCTCTTCCTCATTGTAAGTACTTTGTTGAACCGAACATCCAAGACTACCAGCTTATGTTGCGTAGCGACACACTCTCCAGGGAAGACCTTACAATCGACACAAGAAGTTCTATCGTCTCTTCTAGCCAGAAAGAAATCAATTTGACTACGATTTTGGCCACTATGATAAGTGATTAGGTGTGACTCCCTTTTTCGAAAAAATGTGTTCACTAACATCAAATCATAGGCTAGTGCAACATTCAAGATATCTTCTTCAGTCTCGTTTCTCGTCCCATAACCAAAACCTCCATGGATTCTATCAAAACCTCCATTGCTTTTACCGACATGACCATTTAGATCTCCTCCTAAGAAAATTTTCTCCTCTCGAGGTATTCCCCTCAAAACCTCCTCCAAGTCTTCCCAAAATTGGCTTTTGTCAGTTGATTGCAATCCAACTTGGGATGCATACACACTGAGGATATTCAATATTAAATCACCCACAACAAGCTTAATCAGAATAATCCTGTCGCCTTTCCTTTTGACGTCCACAAATTTATCTCTGAAACTTTTATCGATCATAATTCCAACACCATTGCGACTCTTGTTAGTACCTGTGTACTATAACTTGAAACCAGTTCCATCCACTTCCTTGGCATTTTCTCCAGCCCACTTAGTTTCTTGCAAACAAACAATATTCACTTTCCCTCTAGCAAAAACATCTGCCAACTCCCTTAATTTACCCGTTAAGGTTCCTATGTTCTAGCTGCCCAATCTCATCCTTAACCCTTGGGCTGTGCTTGCCCACCATGCTCGCCCATCTGCGTGTAGGGACCCTGGCATACTTCTCACCAAATTCGGGTAAAGACCAGGCGCCTTGCCTTGGGGCAAGGACCCTAGCCCACTTCTCACTACACCTCGGGCCCGATGCAGCGCCTTGCCTTGTGGAAAAGACCCTAGCCCATTTTTCGCTACACCCGGGGCCCGATGCAACGCGTTGCTATGAAGGGTATGCACGCCCCAACGAAAAATCATATAGGTTCATCACATAAAAATATAGCTATTTTTTACGGCCGATTCGCAAAACCTAACGCCAGCCCTCCTCCTTTATCCTCACATAAAAAATAGATGCATAATGTATTTTAACAATGATAAAAAAATGAGAAAAAAATATAAAAATAGTAAGTGACAAAAAAATATTAATTTATTTATGACGGTTAAAATTCTTTCACTAAATCAGATCATATTAAATCACACGATGATATACTTCCCGCAAAAATAAAATAAAATGTGTATGTATACATATATCTTTGGAGGAAAAGATGTGTATCATTTTAAAGTATATAAAGTTATGTCATTTTAAGTAAGAGAAAGAGATAGATCATGTGAGAGAGTATATAAAAAAATAAAGGTATAGGTCTCACCTCTTTGTGAGAGTGAAATGACATAAGTTGTGTCATTTAAAATGACAGATACTTTTCCCATTTTTGAAACATGTTATTCTTATATCTTTCTATTCCTTCCGAAGAAAAACAAAACTATAACTATTTCACTGTCTCAAAAATTAAAAATGATAAAAATTACCCCCCCCCCCCCCCAAAATATATATATATATATATATATATATATATATATATATATAAAATTAATACAGTTGAAGGCCAAACATAGTATTTTTGTTAATGTTAAATGTGCTTCTTTTCGAAGTTCTGATTTGAAATCCAAGTTCAAATCTACCTCCACTTCACCCTAATGTGTATGTGTTATCTAATGTGTATGTGTTATGTGTAACCTTTTCTCCATTTTCCTTTTTATTTTCATATGCTATGTTTTGGTTAATGAAAGCTTTGGTCTTTTTGTCATCCTTTTGCTCTCTTTTCATTTTCATGGTTGTGTTTCTCTTTGTATAGTGATTTCATATAGAGAAAATGGGTTTGCTCTAACTTAAAAGATTCACTTTTTGGGGCAACTTGGTTGCAATCTTTTATCTTATTTTTTTGTTTAAAATATAGTTAAAAATATTGTTTTAGTTAAGACATTTTTTTTTTTGAAAATATTCCAATCGGTTCATTGTTTCGCAACTAATCCGATTCGGGATGAGTTCAGGATTAAGGTTTTAAATCCCTCCCGAAGGTGGTATTGGGGAGACATTTTTTTTTAATTATTTCTTTAAACTACTTTTTATGTCGGTTGGTCCCGACCAAAAGTACATTTTTCTAGTCTTCCAAATGTTGTTAAATGTTAATATTTTTGTAAGAAATTACCTAAATGAGTTTCTATGAGGTCAATAGGTAAAATAAATAATTATATTATGCAAGATAAAAAATTAATTTTCGCCCCCTTTCCCCTCCAATCCTGGCTCCGCCACTGGTAACAATTGCAACATTTGTTAAGAACATCCTATAGTTCTTATGAATCACACGAACATGTTAAGGAATAATATAAATTATTAAAAAAGTTTTACCCAACATCTTAAGGTTTCATGTTGAATTGATTTTTTATATGGTATCAAACCAAGGGCGCACCTACATGGGGGGCGTGGATGGGCGGCCACCCCCCTCCCAAATCTGAAAAAACATATATGCTCTCAAAAAATATATAATATACTTCATTTTCTGTAACTGTTTGTATATGTTTTCTATTTTTAGATTGTGATTTTCCTACTTTCCACTGTTGACATGGGCACATGACAATGAAACAACCTATGTTAAATTCGTTAATTCAGTATACGTGTTAAACTATATCTTATTTGAAATATAAGTTGGATTTGTTAAAATTTTCGCCCCTCTCTTGTAATTTTATGGGTTTTAGCCCCCTCTTTCATAATTTTCTGGGTCCGCCACTGTATCAAACCTTCAATGACCATAAGGTTACAATATCCACACTTCAAGTTCAAAAATCTTTTATGTGAGAAAATATATTAGAGAATAATATAAGGGAAAAATATTTATCATTTTAAATGACATAACTTATATCCTTTCACTCTCACGAAGAGGTGGGACCCACACATTTTTTTTTTGTCAACTCTCTCCTCCTTTATCTATCTCTTTCTCCCACTTAAAATGACACAACTTACATCCTTTAAAATGATACATATTTTACCCATTATATAAATCATTTCATTTTTTTATCTAACGTCTTGAAATTTTGAATGTTACTTCCATATAAAGTGTGCACCATCTTTGGCTGAATAAAAATATTGAAGAATTACCATAAAGCATTAAAAGTTAGAACTTGCACGCTCTCAGCTGAGTCCTTTAAGGCGTACTTTCTAATCTTATTCATTAAATTATTAAATTTTCTAACAGTTAAAATGAAATAGAAAGAATCAATAAGAGAAAATACTATATAGATAGAGAGAGAAAGTAGTCTCTCTTCCATTTACTATATAATATATTCATTTTTTTATTCATTCTTTTAATATATCTACCTTGCTAAGTGAGGTTTAGTGTTCCATTCCACTCACAAAAAGTAAAATTTAAAGGCCCAGTTTTTGTTTTGAGATTCAGATTGGGTCAATGCAGCAAGTAAAACTGTTGAAGTAGGTGAAGTGGGAAACCCTTTCCTTAGATTTTGTTTTGGTTTAAGATTCAGAAGTCAGAACTGTCTATTCCTTCAACCATTTTTTCAAAGTTGTTTTTTGATTTATGAATTTTTTTTTTATTTGAAAAGAAAACTTAATCATCCTTTTTTTTGGTTAGTAGTGTAAGCAATGTTGTCCCAGAGAATGTTCAACTCTCAAGTTTTCATGAGCAAAAAAAGTGGTTTTGTTTGTGCTGAGGTTTGTGCAGGAACAATTTTGGGTTTTTATTCTTTAATGCATAGTGGTGATGATAGAAATGACATGCATCATTAGTTGATGGCTTTTTCTCTCAACTACTATCCCATGTTGGTTTTTGGAGCATCTGTTCTGAAACGTTGATTCCCTTTGAAATCTGATCTGACCCATCTTTTTTTTTTTTGTTCTGGGACCAATTTTCTCTCACCCTATACTCTTTGTGTTTGTGAGTACCTGTCATCAAACCTCTTAAGAGTTCAAAGAAACTGGTTATGTTAGGATTGATTTCCGGGTATGTTCTATCCTTTCCTTTTATTATTATTATGTTTTGGTTTCAGGTTTGGTGCAAAGTTTATGCCTTTGGATATATAAGTCACTGTATAGATTGAGGTGAATTTGGGTTTTCAGGTAAATTTGTTGCTGGCTACCAAATTGAGATTGAGGTGCTTTCTGGGTATTGGGGTTTGGTAATGAAAAATATGGAGTTGTAGGTTTGTGCAGTTTGGCTCAGAAAAAAATGGTATCTCAAGGGGGGGCAATACAAGAGCCAAAAAATGCACCTTTGGCTAGGGAAGGGTCCTTGTATAATCTGACCCTTGATGAGGTGCAGAACCAGCTTGGAAATTTGGGGAAACCACTTGGAAGCATGAATCTGGATGAGCTTCTCAAGAGTGTGTGGAGTGTTGATGCTAGTGATGCCTCAGGATTGGATTTTGGTTGTGATGCTAACATGCAACATGGTCAAGTTGCTTCTGGTTCCTCTTTGAATCCACAAGGGAGCTTAACTTTGTCTGGGGATCTTAGCAAGAAAACTGTTGATGAGGTTTGGAGAGATATGCAACTGAAGAAGAGTACTAATAGGGATAGAAAAGTTCATGAAAGACAACCTACACTAGGTGAGATGACCCTGGAGGATTTCTTGGTGAAGGCTGGAGTGGCTGCTGAATCTTTTCCTACCAAGGATGGTGCTATGGAAGTGGTTGATTCAAATGGGACTTCCCAACAAAATGTTTCACAACATGGTCATTGGATGCAATACCAGCTCCCTTCAGTGCAGCAGCATCAGCATCAAAATCAGCAGAAAAATTTGATGGGAGGTTTTGTGGCTGGCCATGCCATTCAACAGCCTTTCCAGGTTGTGGTGAGTCCAGTTTTGGATGCAACATACTCTGAAGCAATGGTGACAATGTCACCATCTTCTTTAATAGGTACATTATCAGATACACAAACTCCAGGTCGGAAAAGGGTTGCCTCCGGTAATGTGGTTGAGAAAACTGTGGAGAGGAGGCAGAAACGGATGATTAAGAATAGGGAATCTGCTGCTCGGTCACGAGCAAGAAAACAGGTTATATATATTTTTGTGTGGTGTTATTTCTTTGACATCTATTTGTTTTTTAATTTGATACAATGCAATGTTTTTGCCAATGGACAGGCTTATACACAAGAACTGGAAATTAAAGTTTCACATTTAGAAGAGGAGAACGAAAGGCTGAGAAAACAGAATGTATGTCTCTATACCTTAGTTTTAGTATATTCTTGTTTGCTGATATTTGTTCGTCATTTCCCTTCCTGGCATGCCATCTTGACAGAGGAGTCATTGGTTGAAATGCTTGTTTGTATTATGTCTTAGCTTATCTGTTGTGCAATATGATTAAGCATGTGATTTATAATACTGAAAAGGTGAGTGTGCAGCATATATACTGTATACGCTGCAGTTGATGGAATAAGCTGTAGTAACTAATGAATAATCGGACATGTTTGTGGTGAACCAACCAGTGAGGTTTCTAGTTAATCATCATGATTAGTGTTAAGAAAAGAATGTAAAGCGTGTTATTCTTTTAGTTAAAAAATGGGGAGAAAAAATTATGAGATAAGCTCAAAACCAAGAATAAGAAAGAATGTTCATACTAGTTGGAATTCTAAGAATGTTCCTTTATTACTTTGCTGTTTGACTTTTTTAGTCATATCTAACTAGGGAAGTCATTCGGGAAAGATTGAAATCAAAATACTTGGGGTTATTTGTGTGTTTTATTAAAGGAATTAATATTTCTCTTGTTGTAGGAGATAATTTTATCTCCTACACATACATAAAAATGTGTGGGTCCCATGTGAGCCCATGTGAGAAGAAGAAAGAGAAAAAGAAAATATGAACCTCATACATTTTTATGTGTGTGTAGGAGATAAAATTGTCTCCTACAACATGAGAAACATTAATCCCTTTATTAAATCATAGAACAGGTTTGATTGTTGAACAAGAAATTTATTTTTACTAGAAAATTCTGTGGACTGCTTGTTTCTAGGGCGTGTTATTTGCAAATAGTGTGGTTTGAACCATTTTTTAGACCACCCATGCAGATACTTCGTTACAGTCAACCATTGCACTGATATTAGAAAATTTTCATGTTTCAAATTTATAACTTTCATTTTGATATTTCATATTTGTGACTCGTGAGTCACACTTTGAAGTGTTGAAACTAACTTTATATTGTTGTGCCGAGTTTTGGTTCCCCACGCTCTCTGTATTCCCTTGGCAGTCACTTCTATCAAACTTCATGTATTGTTCTATCTTCTGAGTCTGCTTTCTTTGATACTTATCTCCATTCCTAATTTCTTGGCAAATCATAGCACTAGAAGATTATGAAGATTTTAGAACATTTCCTCCATTTGACTGGTTTGCTAATTTCATTGACACCAATTGGCTCTAGTTTAGTGATGATTTCTGACTCAGTTTTCCCAAACTACAGTTAGTTTCATGGTGCCTTCGCATACAATAAATATCTCATTTTTTTGAGCAATGTTTTTGGGAGTATATCAACCCTCTGCCTTACATGGCTCCAAGGATTGTTTTTAGTGTCTCAAATCAAGACTTGTGGGTAACAATATTAGAAGATAATGTTTGGGGTCTTTATGTTGCTAACTTGATTGGGGAGTTCGAGATATTCAGACAGAGTGATTGGAATTTTATACATGAGTGTTGGAATTTTACTAGTAGCATAGACTTTCAAAGTTTTTAATGCGGAATGCTCTAGTATTTTGGGATTATATCAGGTAAAGAAAAGAGTACTATGAAGAATCATAAAAAGGTAGTTCAGCATACTTCTCTACTGCTGTGTTGTTCAGTAAAAAATACTTGTAACTGAGAGTGATAAATAAATCCAAAAAATTTCTAATCCTATATGTTGAGATATATAGTCCCACATTGGTTGTATGAGCAACTAATGTGTAGTTTATAAGACCTTGGGCACTCCCACCCTTTGAGCTAGCTTTTGGGGTGGTGTATCCCAAGGTTTTTTACATGGTATCAGAGCCTCGTCGTCCCCCACTTTCTCTTGTGGACTCTCTTAGCACAGGTAGGTTGGGCCTGTTGCATCATCCACTCTTCAAGCCCAATGGGCTCTCGTGTGAGGGGGCGTGTTGAGATATATAGTCTCACATTGGTTGTATGAGCAACTAATGTGGAGTTTATAAGACCTTGGGCACTCCCACCCTTTGAGCTAGCTTTTGGGGTGGTGTATCCCAAGGTTCTTTACACTATACATTACTAATAATTGTTTAAAACCTCCTAAGATTTTTCTGAATTTGGTGATAAATACTAGCTCCCAATATTTAAATTGCTTGGAAATGTACATAAGGGGTTGTAAAGCAACCAAGTCAACCCAAAAAATTAAGTTGTTAGGTGAAAGCCAATTAATGGTTTTATATTATATTTACCTCTCACACGAGAGCCCATTTGGTTTGGAGAATTGACAATACATAGGTTTAGGCCCATCTACCTGTGCTAAGAAATTCCATCATATTTAATTAACTATTAATAGAATGGGGAACGGTGAAGATTGAACTCATGACCATTTGATTACATAGGCTCTAATACCATGTAAAGCGCAAATTTAATCCAAAAGTTTAAGATGTTAGGTGAAGGCCAAATTAATGGTTTTATATTATATTTCACTAAATATTGTGCTCATCACTTAGTGTTAGAGAACCCTCATGTGATTGTCCATGTTTGTACCGTCTATTTTTTTGCCTAAACCTTCATTTTTATTTATTTATTATTATTAATTTATTTTTATTTTTTATTTATTAAATTAGCATATGGTTGGTTCTATTTCTTCTTTATAACTTTCAAAATTTTAAGGAACCTGTACAGTTAAGCATAGTATGAGTGGGCCTATGCATGGTCTACGCATCAAGTCCAAAGGACTTTAGCATGAGGGAGCGTATTAGAAACATAATAAAACCATTGTTGCGCTTTCACCCAACAACTTAAACTTCTGAGATAGTTGGTTCGTAACAACTTCTATTTGCAGACTTTTTACCTTGTTGTAAAAAAAAAAAACTGTGCTTGTAATGAATTAGTTATTGGATAACACCATAAAAGATTTTTCTAAATATTCATATCTACTCATAGTAACTTTTTCCTTGTCACAGGAGATAGAGAGGGTGTTGCCAAGTGTGCCACCACCTGAGCCTAAGAATCAGCTTCGAAGAACTAGCTCAGCATCCTTTTGATGTCTTCATTGCAATGAGTTCCTAATTCTCTTTTATGCTATCACATCACATAGTTCTGATGCGCACATTTGATTCTCAAGTTTTCCAAGGCTATTTTTCTCAGGGTAGTTGTTTGTGATGCCATCAGTTTTCCTCAGCTTGCTCTATTGCACGAATATTTTCCTATATGTACATTTTTATAAACGTGACCTGCAATTTAAGCAGCATCATAAATACACTTGAGCCTAATTCTTGACCTGTAAGTGGCTTTACTACCATTGTTTTTCATGGCTTCTCTGTGAGCAAGTGTGTGTAACTTATAGCCATTACTCAGTTGCATTTGCTTAAACCTGTTAAACTTTAGTTTTAAACTAATTTCATTTCATGCAGAATGTACTTTTGCCTAGTATGGCGATTTTGTAATGACTTGTATAGTGTGGACTGACATATCACATGATAAATTTCATGATCTTGGTCCATATAACAGGTTTCTGGTTTGAGGCTACTGGCTATTTGGTGGTCTAAATTTTAGAATTTTGATTTTAAATCACAACTGCTTGAAGTTTTATAGGATGTGCCTGTTTTTGGTGTAAAAATAGGTAGTGGAGTGAAATAGAGTGGAATAATTTTTTCACTATTTATTTTCAGTCAATTTTGCTTGGTAAAAGGTGAAAGATCATTTTCTAGTTGCCTTGTAATATTGAAGTGGCCAAAGTTTGTAGAGTGGAGTATAAATGTCTTGTATGGGGAAATATCTATGGTACTACTGTTGTATCATTTGCTCAGTGCATCTATTCAATAAAAAATGAGGAATGACTGTCATGCTTATATGAAAAGGATAGAAAAATAATTTTTTTATATAAGTGTCACTTGTTGAATGACACATGCACGTACTACAGATGTACAGAAGATGATCTCCTTGTATGCAACCTTATTTTTGTAAAGAGATTGTTTTTCGGTCATGAAACCGTAATCTTTCGGTCACAAAAGAGCATAATAAGCTATCTAGTGTTTCTCCGTAACTTATTTTATTTGTATAATGCAATGATAAAGTCATTTTTATTCTCAATGAAGATCTTTCATTTC
Source organism: Gastrolobium villosum (assembly GCA_032173675.1). NCBI lineage: Eukaryota > Viridiplantae > Streptophyta > Magnoliopsida > Fabales > Fabaceae > Gastrolobium > Gastrolobium villosum. The sequence continues at coordinate 89,288 of JAVKPL010002261.1, forward strand.
TTAATGTGAACTTGATATCAGTTTTAAGGAAAACAACGATTAATTGGTAAGCATATAGGAGTGATAAGTAGTTTGAAAGTTGAAAATAATCACTTGAAGAGTGGGATATGTTTCTATTGCTTGTTTTAATTTGCAACCATTTCTTTTCCACATAAATTCTTGGCTTTTTGTTGGTGGTGTCCAAACATCCAGTAAAAGGTAAAGAGAACGGAACCTGAAAAAATAAATATTTTTTTTTTAATAATCTTTTGTTAAAGACATTATATATTAATTAAAATTCATATTTATTATGTAATGTCATATTTATAAATGTTATGCAAATAGAAGGCCTAATTAGGGAAGATTACCACAATCTATACAACAAATGAAGTTAAACGACAAACTCACAATAATGGGATATGATACCATATCTTAACCCAAACTCACAATATGTTAGGTTTGTGAGTTTTTTTTTACTTATATGTGCCATACTTAATTTACTCATTCTCTATGGGTGACTTTATTGTGAGTTTTGAAGTCAACTCCCCCGAAGAATGAGTATAAGATGAGTTTGGAAGTCTTACAAACTTGAACATCAATCATTATTTCCAAATACTCGTAAATATAAGTCAATTAACTATTGACTCTGATACCATTCCTGTGCAGCAACCAGGAGACCCAAATTAAGGGAGGATACCATCCATACATTAAAGCCTAAACAACATTTAAAATAGTATTTAAAATGTTTTTTTTTTTGTTCAACGAAGGATCCACCATATAAGGCTGCCTTGGGAAAGCCCACAAGTAGCTCAAGGGCCGGGGCAAATGTACTAAGAAAGGGATAAAGTAATATACTTGGAAAGAGTAAGTATTTTTCAATGCTCTACTAATAGCTATTTGCCGAAAATTTATTCAATTATTATTATTATTATTATTATTATTATTTTTATTAGGAATTACGAGATGAAGATAGAAGAAAAAAAGTATTTAACTGTTATAAAATAGTATTTTAGGGAATTTTAATAATGTATAATCTTATAATAAAATATTTTTTCAACTTATTAAAATTGAATACACTTTGATTGCAATCTAAACATAAAAAAATTGAAAGGCGACAAAAGCTGAAATTCAAAAATTTATAAATGAAAAGTCAAAAATAAAAAAAATTATATAATAAAAAAAAACAATATGTGGCAAAATTAGTGGAAGAACTTTTATGTTATATAAAAATTAGTTTCATTCTAAAAAATAATATTAAAAGAACTTATTATAAAATAATTAATACAAAATTTATTTCTATTTGTTAATAATATTATATACATAAATTTAGACTTTATTGTGAGTTTTAAACAATTGTCAACTCTCCCTCCAGAAGTCTTATAAACTCAAACAACAACTACTATCTTCAAATATTCTATACATATAGGCCAATCAACCCAAATTAGGATAGACTACTATTCATATATTAAATGAGCCTAAGCAACATTTAAATATTATTTAAATGTTTATTTTTGTTCAAGGATGGAATCACCATATAAGGCAGCCTTCGGAAAGCCCACAAGTAGCTCAAGGGCAGGGGGAAATGTACTAAGAATGGGATAAAGTAAAATGGTTCGAAAGAGTAAGTATTTTTCAATGCTCTACTAAAAGCTATTTGACGTGATATCAAAAAAAAGAAAAAAGAAAAAAGAAGAAGCTATTTGCCGGAAATTTATTCAAATATTATTATTATTATTAGGAAACTATGAGATGAAGGTAGAAGAAAAAAAGTACATAAATATTGGATTTAAAGTTACTTTAGATAACTTTATCTAAAGTTTATCAAAATACACACATAAAAGTGTGTGGAGTTTTTTTTTTTCTCTTCCCTTCACATGAGTCCACATAGGTACACATTTTTTTATGTATATTTTGATGAGTATTAGATAAAGTTATCTAAACTAGTTAAACTTTAAACCCATAAATATTTTATAAAAATTGAATACACTTTGATTGCAATCTAAAAATAAAAAAATGAAAAGCGATAAAAGCTGAAATTCAGAAATTTATAAATGAAAGAAGTGAAAAGTCAAAAATAAAAAAAATACATATAATAAAAAACAAAAAATAATAAAAAATAACATGTTACAAATTTAATGGAAGAACTTTTATTTATATAAAAATTTGATTCATTCTAAAAAAATAATATTAAAAGAATTTATTATAAAATAATTAATATTAAAAATTTATTTCTATTTGTTAATAATATTAAAAATATAAATTTAGAAGAATTGTTTTCATTTGATAATTATAATAAGTAGAATTACTTATACATTTCAAATTACAGAAAAGCAAATATACAAGACAAAATTATTTTTACACATTAAATGGGGGTAAAATCTATGTTTGAAATCATAATTCGTTGTATCCTATTAGCCAGAACCAATTCTTTAGCCTTGAAAAGCTAAGAATTCAAACTCCAAATAAGTTACAGTACAGGCATGAAGAGCATATGCTAATGAAGTTTCAAAACATACGATATGTTCTTCTCAAAGTTCAGAGGTTTGTTTGTGAGTATTTCAAACTTTCATGCACCAAATTTCAAAACCAACTGCCACTTTACTGAAAATCAACCATCAAACATGAATGATTTATTTGCAGAATGATGTTGGTGAGATAACAATTTGAACTATAATAAGGATAAGTGAAGAGAGTTACACACTGACTAATAAGGATAAACTAATAAACTATAATTTTTAGCCAAATGATAAGTGATCGATCCAATACTTAATATAAAAGGTCTATTCTTAAGTGCAACATTGTTATTCTCCCATCATATAAATCTATTTTGTTCTGTGGCGCTTCCTAGGTACTTAAACCTCACTTTCTTTAATTTATATGTGATATAGTTGAGTATTTTTTTTATGCTCCGAGAGCATGGTACTCCTTTTCAAAAATAGAAAATGGGGGATTAAAAGGAAATTATGAAAAAAGGAAGAAATTTAAATGAAATTATTTTTTTTCCATTTTAGGTAAAGGACCACTGAATTAGTAGTGAGCCGGGAATGCAAATTTTTTTCAATGATTATACCACCATTTATCCGGAATTTTCTAATATGTTTCAGGACCACGGTGGTCCTTCCAATTAAAAATTGACACCTGTATTAATTTTTTCTTTTTCTCTTTTCTCTCTCCTCTCTCTTCAACTTTTTCTCTCTTACTCTCACCTGAGTCCCATCCAATTCTTTGAACTCCCGGCCCACAATAACTTCACTCCATTTATCCATACATCATGAAATTAACTTTTTGGGCAAACTTATATTGAGTTTATATTTATATTGTTGTATAACTTTTTATCTGTATTAAGTATTCATAAGGTAAACATATGGCCTAATATTGTTTTGAGAAATGACAATTACACAATCTATACCAACACAACCCCTTCATAACTGCTGCTGTACAATCATTGATCCCAAAAAGCTGAAATAGGACACTCATCAAGTAGGTAGCTATAGAAAAGGCCACAAGAACAATTGTGTACAATTTTTGCTGCATTGTTCCATAGCTAACTAGATTTTTTATGTAGATTTTATCACATTGTACATGATTTTTTTAATGTTTAACAACAATTTGGTTTTCAGTGGCGTCAAGCATCTGCAAGTTTCTGCATCATGACAAAAATCTAGTAGAAATAAAATCAGCAATTGCCATGCTTGATGTTAAACCAGGTGACTCAATTCCAAAAAGATTAATAAGACCAGGTACCCCATGAATATCCTCTCCCTGCATATATGAAATAGCAGTTAGCCAAAGCATATATATTTGATCATATAATTGCATAGATCAATTAGCAACTTGCAGTTTCGAAAATAATGGAGTCAATAAGAGGGAACATAACCATGAAACCTAATGATGGCAATCACAGATTTAGCAAAAAGTTAAAGGTGATACTGGTAGCCCTTGAACTAAAAAGAAAAACCAAATTGTATATTATATGTAAAAGATAGGTTTAGGACATCGATGCCAATCTATTTCAATTGTAATAAAATTGTAGCAAATGAACTTTAGCTGATAAATAATGAAATATTGAACATAAAGTGGCATAGACCAATTGCCTAATTTTGGAGTTTACAAAAATAACTGTCAGTCATAATGCAAGAACTGGTGCATAAATTGTATGGAAGAAATGTAACATTGACATCTAACATATTGCATAATACTGTCACTTTTTTAGAATAACTTAAAAGGAGAAAAATGAAATATTATTTCTCTCTATAAGAGTGTGTTGAGATATATAGTCCCACATTGGTTGTATGTGCAACTAATGTGGAGTTTATAAGGCCTTGGGCACTCCCACCCTTTGAGCTAGCTTTTAGGGTGGTGACCTCAAGGTTCTTTACATGGTATCAGAGCGTTCGAAATCTCACCGGCTCCCACTTTCTTTGTAGTGGAATCTCCACATGTAGGTGGGCTTGTATGTTGTCCACCCTTCAAGCCCATTGGGCTCTCGTGTGAGGGGGCGTGTTGAGATATATAGTCCCACATTGGTTGTATGTGCAACTAATGTGGAGTTTATAAGGCCTTGGGCACTCCCACCCTTTGAGCTAGCTTTTAGGGTGGTAACCTCAAGGTTCTTTACATTAGTTGCACATACAACCAATGTGGGACTATATATCTCAACAGAGTACATATACAAATGTGTACTATATATAGAGAGACGAATGGATCTAAAGGAATAAACCTAAATCCGAAAAATAAGAAAATACTAATCTAGCTAATAAAGAAAAACAAATAATTATGGATACTTTCCATATTTATAACAGACAATCATGAGACTCACAATTCAAAATGTCAACAGAAGGGTAGGCCAAGAATAAGAGAGAGTGAGAAACCTGTATTACAAAATCAACAGGCAATTGATGGGGTCCTGAAAGTTTAGGTCGGATCCCTGAGTATCCTGGTTCTAGAGACCCTTCCTTCAGATTTGGATAGTACTTCCTTATCTCTGGATAAAACCTCTCAGCACGATTAGCATGTACCGAATAATCAAACCTAGGATCAATGGTTACTTAAAGTCAAGTTTGTATCCAAATCAACATATTTTCTATTCGATTATATAGAAAACACACCATGAAAGAAAAGGGAAAATATGAACAAAGTTTTACAGCAGCAAATTTTTAATTAACTAATAACTCAGTTGTCCAAATCCTATGCTTAAGATCATACACAGATGTGAAAGATCTCCTGTAAGTCCAAAATTTATGTCAATCAACTTAAATTTTGTGATGATTTCACAGTATAAGTGTATAACAAGCCTAAACTTTATATAAATAAATGAGTGGATACAAAAAGTATGAAAACATACTTCAAGGAGCCAAGAGAAGCATTAGAGCTTTATTGTTTTGAGATATAAAAAAGTAGGCTACTTTTACCGATAGGATACGAATTGACAGATAATGCTTATTCTTATAAATTGTTATAATTAAGTGCACAACTATCCTTCCCCAAGCTATCCCGTATGAAACTATAAAATGATTTAGATGCAACCAGCTAAAACATAGAACAAAGATAAGATACTTTGAACCATGACATGTTGGTGAAAGCATGTACCATAATCATTTAAGGATTTTTGTAAAATGTTATTGTGATAGTGGTATGGAGAAAAAAGCTCATAAACTGAGGGAAAGTTTGAACAGCTACTACAATTAATGAATTATAAACCACGGAATTGAACCATTTCGGATACAAGAGCACATGATGCCATGGATCATGTGAAGCAGATAGGACACGCCATAGAACAAGACACTAAGAAGTCAAAAGCAACCAATAACTAATAGTTCAAGTGACAAAGAGTTTGTTCCACTTAACTAAATGTCTCGCATTTGAATCCTGGGAATGGAGAAAATAATATTGCGAGATCGGCCCAATATGGGTCTGACAGTGCTCAAACCAAATTAAACTGACTTGAAATAAAAAAATGAAGAAATCAAAAGCATGCAAATAACAGTGTTTAGGAAATACTTATTCTGAAAGCTTGAGATATCATCAACACCGTCAATCCATTCAACATCTGGGCCAAACTTGACCTGACCATTCAAGTCTACAGTAACATGCACTCCAAGGCCACCATCTTCTGGTATAGGGTATATCAAATGTCTGAAAGGAGTGGCTTTAGTATTAGATAACGCGAAGTAGCAACCACGTGCATAGTAGGAAGGAGGAATAACTCCACTTTGTAGGCCAGTAAATCTTTTTGCAAGGGCAAGGGCACTTAGCCCTGCAGAGTTCACTAAGAGTTTAGGAATTAGTAATTGTTGTGGGTGCAAAATTGATGTCCCATCCCATTCTTTAAGATACTTGGTTTCTGATATATGGAGACAAATCTCATTTCCTTCAAGATGGCTACCAATGACAGTTGAATTGTATGTGAAGGTAGTTCCATGATTTTCAGCTTCCCCCTGGACCAACAAGGGGGTTTATTTTCCTGTCAATATACCATTTAACTCAAAATAAAGAAAATGATTCATTCCAAAAAGTTGATTGCAAATTAGATATATTTAATCCAAATTTGGATGTTTTAATCCATATTCACAACATGGTAGAAGAAGTTAGAAAATGCATACCACTAAAGAAAGCATTAAAGAATGGGAATCAACAATCCCAGAGAGAGGGGATAGTATTGCTTTCACGCATTGCAATTCAGGTTCCATTTTCATGGCCTCAACACCATCCATCATCTTCAAACCATGAACCCCATTTTGAATCCCCTGATTTAAGATATCATTTAGCTTAGGAATCTCGGAAGATCGGGTGGCCACTATAAGCTTGCCAATTTGTTTATGAGGAATATCATGCTTGGAGCAATACTCATATAACATATCTCTTCCTCTTACACAAAAAATGGCCTGCAAAATCAGACCAAATTACATTCTACACAAAAAAGATGGGGAAAAATACATTCATGTTTTGGCTAGCAAACAAAAAGACACAAGTATATAATAAGATATAAACAATGTTTTAGTCATTATTAATAGAGAAAGCTATTCCTTACTTTCACTTTATATGGCATAAAGAATAGCCCTAAACCAAGGTAACTTGCTGTAACAGTTTACTTTTGATATTTAAAGCGAGCTTGGAATATAATCAATCATGCTTGCTAGTAGCAAACATATAACTTCACCTTTACTAAAACTAGAGCATAATGATTCAACCAAATGTTTATCCCCAACTACCCAAGTGTAAAATGTTTACTTATGCATTCACCTGAACTCCCAACGCAAAATGAGATTTCTTAATACATTGCCTCCCAAGTACAAGGGCGAGTCTTGGAGCCACGATAAGGTATTCCTTGTGACCAAAAGGTCATAGGTTCGAGTCTAGGAAACAAAAAGGGCCGACCCAATTCAATACCCACTCGTGAGTGTTTGGGGAAGGACATACGAGTCAAGCCTTACCCCCGCTTTTGCACTGAGCCAAAAGGTCATAGGTTCGAGTCTAGGAAACAACCTTATTTAAAAAATACAAGGAAAGGTCATAGGTGGAAACAACCTTATTTAAAAAATACAAGGAAAATGTTGCGTACAATCGACTCTCACCATAATAAATCAGGAGCCTTGTACACTTGGATTTGCCCTTTTTTTTCCCACCCAAGTATTAACTTAAATGATCTTGCCTTATGGGTCAATGAATGATATAACCCTATGGGGTTACATGAATCCAATACTTTACCATAATTACAACAAAAAAATGACATTTTTTTAACGGGGTTGCATAAAAATGAAAACTTTAATTGCAAGGGACACACCAACCTTGAAAGAATTGCGAGGGTAATAGATTCCAGCATGAATAATTTCACTGTTTCGAGAACTTGTGCCTGTGCCAAAAGTAGGAGCTGATTCTATGACCAAGACTTCCCTACCCTTGAGTGCTAGGTCTCTTGCCACTGCTATGCCAACAACACCGGCACCTATCACTATGCAATCCACTTTCTCCTTTGGGACAGAGTACGAGGTTGTTGTTCTTTCAGTTTCGATGCTGCTCATGTTTCTGACACAATTGCCAACTAAGTGTTTCCATTTCATGTGAACACCATCACTTCTTGTTGTTGATGATATGAATCCTTTCAAGCTTTGAATTGTTCTCTTCAGCATCATTTTGCCTCGCCCACAAGGCCACAACGACAACTCCGGTTGTTTCAACTTTCAACATTTTTGCTTGTACAAAGAGCGAGGATCAAATCACAAAATCGACCATGGCCTCTGTCTTCAGTCATCACACTATAAAATGATTAAATAGTTAGATATAGAATAATAATTAATTGATTCCTTCTCTTTTTGGAAGGACCAAAAATGTAACTTTTTATTTTAACCATACGTTTTTTTTATTAAAATTAATGAAACATATATTTTTTTTATAATTTTTTAAATTTAAAAACAAAATATTCTTATAAAGAAAAAAAATATTTATCCTTTATAAGACATAGAATTATGATATTTTAGTAAAAAGTCATTGTATTTTATAATGAAAAAAATAGATATCCAATAAAAATCATGGTGGAAGTGTAACAGCGTACCGGTATTGTTAACATTGATTATGATATTAAGTGCAGTTACAATCACATCAAATTTACTTACTAACATATTTTTCTGTGGAGCAGTCATCACTGCACCCACCACCTTAGCCTAAAGACTGGCATTCGTGCTCCAGGGTTGTCACGAAGACATCTTATACTGACCACACATTGAACACGAAGAAATGGGTTGATCAGGCCCAAACTAAGGAATCACATGTGTAGCAGTCAACAAGTGTCTACGTACAACTATACAGCACTCACCTCAATTACACAATCATCAGAGTTCCCTAAAGAAACTGCTCTGATACCATAAAATGTAACAGCCCGTTACGTACCGGTATTGTTAACATTGATTATGATATTAAGCGCAGTTACAATCACAGTAATTGAGTTAATTAAATTACGGGCAATTTTTTTTTTTCTTTACATTCATATTCCTTTTCTTAACAATAGCCTTTTTCCGTAATCAATTAAAACAACACTCTAATTGTAAATGCAATACGCGGAAGCATTCAGCTTAATCAACAACACTAATCTTTCTTTTTATCCAACTCATTTAAACTCATCAACTTGTTTTCATTTCTTACCAAGTTCTAGCCCTTTACATAAGCTACGCGTGGTTTCAAACCACGTACCATGTGGAGTTCTACCCATCAAGTTAAACCCCTTTCTTTTAGTCTAGAAAAACTTAAATTTTCAAAAATTGCACTGTGGTAATCGATTACCAGTGGGTGGTAATCGATTACCACTTGTCAAAAATGAGGCAGTAGCTAATTTTTTTTTTTCTTTACATTCATATTCCTTTTCTTAACAATAGCCTTTTTCCGTAATCAATTAAAACAACACTCTAATTGTAAATGCAATACGCGGAAGCATTCAGCTTAATCAACAACACTAATCTTTCTTTTTATCCAACTCATTTAAACCCATCAACTTGTTTTCATTTCTTACCAAGTTCTAGCCCTTTACATAAGCTACGCGTGGTTTCAAACCACGTACCATGTGGAGTTCTACCCATCAAGTTAAACCCCTTTCTTTTAGTCTAGAAAAACTTAAATTTTCAAAAATTGCACTGTGGTAATCGATTACCAGTGGGTGGTAATCGATTACCACCTGTCAAAAATGAGGCAGTAGCTAATTTTTCACCTCCTCTGTTCTGGTAATCGATTACCAAGCTTGGGTAATCGATTACCTCACATGGTAATCGATTACCCAGCCTCAGTAATCGATTACCAGTGAAGACAGTAGCCAAATTTCGTCCCCTGTTGCATGGTAATCGATTACCATGCTTGGGTAATCGATTACTATGCAGCAAAAGTGACAGATTACAGCATTTTAAGCCCCAAAAAGGTTGTGTAATCCATCCCTAACCCCTTGGTACTCCTTACTACACTTAAACATACTCTAATGTAGGCTCTAGGCCCTTCAAACATGCATTTTTGTACAATCATACATCATTTACAAGTCTTTAATATAATGGCCATTTTACATCACAAATGGACCATTTTACAACATCATTCATTAAGGCCTCAATACAAGAAAGGTGGCAATGGACAAGTCTCATGCTCACTCAAATATACAATAATTTCCAAGGTTATACATATACATCATTTTAAGAATTTACATGTAGTCATGAACATACAAAGGCATGGCATTTTCAACATGCACAAGTTCGTGATCTAGGTTCTAAGCATAAAACATATGCAAAGTATATCCCAATCCAATGCTCATCACATGGTGCCTCCCATATGCACCTCATGCTCCACTCTTCCAGGCTCAACCTAACCTGAAATGATGCCCACAACACGGGGTGAGATATATAAATATATCTCAGTAAACCAAGGGCCCTGGAGGTTTCTCCACCCCATGGCTCACTCAATGTGCAAATATAACATCATACAATATGCAAGCAATGCAATATCACCCACCAACTGGAGACAACCCAAGAACATCCACTCATGGATTCATGTTCAAGGACTCCATCATATAACTCCCGAGACAATCCTGGCGCCTCTCCCATGGTTGAGAAGACTCCATGGCAAAACCCAACCGGAACTCCTCATGAGCCCTATCCGGCGGACGTCCCCCGCTTGGATCATCCTGATGTCGCTCCCAGAGTCAACACCATGGCATCTCCAACTGGCATTCTCCCGTAGGACGAACCCAGCGGATGTCCAAACCAACACACGTCAACTGGCCAGTGACCAAACAATTTTTCACAAAATCCAAGCAATATGCATACAAGCACACAATCACACAATGCCATAATCACATAATCCAACCACAACCATCCACTAGGTGTGGTGGAGCACACAAGGGCTAAACCCCAGTTCCAAAGGTTACCTCAACACCGAGCCCATGCTCCAAACGTAAGCTCCAAGCTTACCCGCTTCCAAAGCGTCCAAAAGAGGCAACCTAGATAATCCACAACATGATTATCAATCCATTTCCAAATCAAACATTAAATCTCAAATAATCATTCATTTTACTTCAATCTCTTTTATAGATCAAATTACCAATTATATCATGAATCACACATTCTTTCTTCTCATTCCACTATATCACACCATACCATCATCCATTTAAACATCATTTTATATCATACGATCTCAACTACACAACTTTTACATCATTTTTCCTCTAAACCTCTCCATGGTTCGAATTCCTCAAAGATTGGTTCTACAAGGTTTTCAATTCCATTTTAACACACACACTAATCATACAATCATATTATCAATCTATTCCAATGGTCCATCATTCAATTATCCAATTACACCACATACCAATTTTCATGAAAATTCCTCAAATTTTCCTAAGTTAAAAACCTAACTTTTCCACCAAAAATTATCATAGCATTTCTAGCTTTCATGCATCATTCTAAGGCATTTTCATCTAATAGCATTTTTCCATTTGAGCTCTCTATCATCACACATCTAAGATTAAAGATTCAAAGCATAAATTCCTAGATCTATGAAATCATCCACGAAAATACCACAAATATACTCACCATCTAGTGTAGGAACACCACCAAGGCTCCATCAATCCAAAAGAGATCCAAAAACTCCCAAAAACTCCAAGAACACCTAAGGGTCGGATCTGAGTTTGTCCATTTTCGCCCCAAGGAAATGGTTTCATGGCTTAAGAGTACCACCAATGGCTTTAGAAGGTTGTTTACAATAGATTTCAACACCAAAATCAAGTGATTTGGTGAAGAATCGAAGAAAATGGTGAAAAGGAGAAGGATTTGGTGTTTTTGTTCTTCACCTCCAGGAGGAAACGCGCACGGGAGAAGAAAAGAGGAAAGAAAGAAGAAGAAAAAGGGTGGGGGCTAAGTGACTTCGGTCACGCGGGTCCCACACGCGATCTAACTTTCATCCCGATAAAATTTCTGATCATATATTCTTAATCTACATATTTTTCCAGTCCATGTCATATTTTTATTTCCTCAAAATATTGATAAAATTTTCACACTTATCGGTACACTCGTACCACAGTATTTAACACTTAAAAATCACTATTCATCACTTTTTCACAGTTTTGCCTATTCACTCAATTTTCCGTCCTGATTCCATTTCCAGCATTATTTTTGTCATATTAAATCTCTAACTCCATTTTTCATGCCTCGGTTCACGTTTTTGGCAAATTACCATTTTGCCCTTTTTGCCCATTTTGGCCATAATTCTTGGATTTTCACTAATCCATCCATTCTAACTCATATTCTATCAAATAAATTCACATTTAATTTTCCGAGGTGTTATATTCACCCCACCTTTTAGAATTTTGTCCGCAAAATCAACTATGCACATATGCTAACTCGGGATACAGCCAGAGAATCTCAGTCCCCCGTACCCAAGAAGCTCCATCAGTGCGCGGACACCAAAATAATTGTTTACATTTCTATCTTTTGGCTTTTCAGCCCCATTTCACAATGACCTTGCCTTTCAAAGGCCCAATGGGAGACTTCAAGTCCTTCCCAATTTCAATATGAACCGGCGACACCACATGTGAACAACCGGAGTGCACCACACAGTTGTGCACTTTCTATGCTTTACCAAGCCAATTTCTTTCAATTTCTTTTCACAAGTCCGGCTACCTAGCACATATAGCCCATAATTTCTCTTGGCAGGTTTTCCCACCTCATTAACATATCACAACTATGCCTATAGGATCATACCATATTCTGTTCTCTCTGTGCCACACAGGCAACTGTTACTTACTGGCACATTACAGCCACAATTATCCTTCTTTGAATTTTATGTCCACGGAGTATTAACTCTCGTCATCAATTGTTCCACACTTCTTATTCCACATCAAACACTATTATGGAATCTCACAGCCTCTCAGTGCAACTCACCGAGTAATCATCCAGTTCACGCTCACTATACTTTTATTTTCTGAGGGACAAATCCCCATTTTTGGCACCTAGCCACAACTCGTATATCCACATTTTTCTTTTCTCATGTCCTCAACCTACAACGTACAATTTCACCTCAGCACTTTATCTTTAACAAGCACCATCCCTGTGCTCAACCTTCAAATCCAACCCTACAGGTTTACCAATTTTCGCCAAAACACAACGGCGGATCACTTCCTCAAGACATTTTACTGGTACCCAAAGGACCACACATTTCACTTTATACATTACATAGGCTAATTCAAAGCCTTCATCCATGGATTCACTCATTAATTTTCATACACTAGATCATACTTACAATTTCAACTAATCATCTCAAAACTTAACACATAGTTCATCATTGATTTCTCACATTAAAGGCAACATGCCCAAGATCTCCATTAACAACTTTTCTTTAATTACCGTTCCATACTCATGTTATCAATTCCACATGTATTTCCTCCTATACATCTCACCTTCATTATCATTTCATTCAACCAGTATGTATCACTCCAAGGTCACATATCATCTCTTTCTCATACCTGTCCCATCATATAGGGATTTTCAAACCTATTCATCATGTCACAAGGACTAAATCCACCACTATCATTACTTTCATAATTTCATATCGGCCGTTACACAAGTCTCTCGGACTATTCACAGTACTACTAGCACTCTCAATCATATATCTTGATACCTAGCCAAGAACAACATCCATTATTGTGTATTTTCAACACATCTCTCACTATAATTTGCATCTATACACTTCATCAGTGACTCTGTAACAGCCCGTTACGTACCGGTATTGTTAACATTGATTATGATATTAAGCGCAGTTACAATCACAGTAATTGGGTTAATTAAATTACGGGCAAACTTTTTTCCTTTCATCATATTCTCTTTTCATAACCATAACCTTTTCCGTAATCAATTAAAGCAACACTATAATTGTAAATGCCATACGCGGAAGCATCTAGCTTAACAACAACACTAAACTTTTCTTTTTATTCAACTCACTTAAACCTATCAACTTATTTTCTTTTCTTACCAAGTTCTAGCCCTTTACATAAGTTACGCGTGGTTTCAAACCACGAATCATTTGGAGTTCTACCCAACAAGTTATGCCCCTTTCTTTAAGTCAAGAAAAACCTGAATTTTCAAAAATTGCACTGTGGTAATCGATTACCAGTGGGTGGTAATCGATTACCACCTGTCAAAAATGAGGCAGTAGCCAAATTTTGACCTCCTCTGTTCTGGTAATCGATTACCAACTTTGGGTAATCGATTACCTCACATGGTAATCGATTACCAAGCCTCAGTAATCGATTACCAGTGAAGACAGTAGCCAATTTTCGTCCCCTGTTGCATGGTAATCGATTACCATGCTTGGGTAATCGATTACTATGCAGCAAAAGTGACAGATTACAGCATTTTAAGCCCCAAAAAGGTTGTGTAATCCATCCCAAACACCTAAGTACTCCACACAACACTTAAACATACTCTAATCTAGGCACTAGGCCCCTTCAAACATGCATTTTCATTCGATTATGCAACATTTACATAGTCTTTAATATAATGGCCAATTTGCATCAAATACGGTCCATTTTACAACTTATTCACCAAGACTTCAATTACAATGAATGTGGCAATGGACAAGTCCCATGCTCACTCAAATATACAATATATTCTCATGTCCTACATATACATCATATTGAAGGATCTAACATGTGTTCATGAGCTTACTAAGCATGGCATTTTCAACATGCATAGATTCATGACCTAAGTCTAAAGCATACATCATATGCAAGATGTGTCCCTATCCAATGCTCATCACATGGTGCCTCCAATATGCACCTCATGCTCCACTCTTCCAGGCTCAACCTAACCTGAAATGATGCCCCACAACACGGGGTGAGATATATAAATATATCTCAGTAAACCAAGGGCCCTGGAGGTTTCTCCACCCCATGGCTCACTCAATGTGCAAATATAATATCATACAATATGCAAGCAATGCAATATCACCCATCAACTGGAGACAACCCGAGAACATCCACTCATGGATTCATGTTCAAGGACTCCATCATATAACTCCCGAGACAGTCCTGGCGCCTCTCCCATGGTTGAGAAGACTCCATGGCAATACCCAACCGGAACTCCTCATGAGCCCTATCCGGCGGACGTCCCCCGCTTGGATCATCCTGATGTCGCTCCCAGAGTCAACACCATGGCAGTCCAACTGGCATTCTCCCGTAGGACGAACCCAGCGGATGTCCAAACCAACACACGTCAACTGGCCAGTGACCAAACAATTTTCACAAAATCAAGCAATATGCATACAAGCACACAATCACACAATGTCATAACCACATAATCCAACCACAACCATCCACTAGGTGTGGTGGAGCACACAAGGGCTAAACCCCAGTTCCAATGGTTACCTCAATACCGAGCCCATGCTCCAAACGTAAGCTCCAAGCTTACCCGCTTCCAAAGCGTCCAAGAGAGGCAACCTAGATAATCCACAACATGATTATCAAATCATTTACAATTCAATCATTTATCTCAAATACTCATTCATTTAACTTTAATCTCTTTTATAACTCAAATTACCACATACCTCATGAATCACACATTCTTTCTTCTCATTCCACTATACCACACTATACCATTATCCAATTAAACATCATTTTATATCATGTTCCATCAAATTCACAACCTTTACATCATTTTTCCTCCAACCACTCTATGGTTCGAATTCCTCAAAAGTTGGTTCTACAAGGTTTTCACTTCCATTTTAACACACACACTAATCATATAATCACATTATCAACCTATACCAATGGTCCACCATTCAATTATTCAATTACATCACTTACCAATTTTCATGAAATCTTCATAAATTTTCCTAAGTTAAAATCCAACTTTTTCACCAAAATTTATCATAGCATTTCTAGCTTTCATGCATCATTCTAAGGCATTTTCATCTAATAGCATTTTTCCATTTGGGCTCTCTATCATCACACATCTAAAATCAAAGATTCAAAGCATAAATTCCTAGATCTATGAAACCAACCACAAAAGTACTACAAATGTACTCACCATCAAGTGTAGGAACACCACCAAGGCTCCATCAATCCAAAAGAGATCCAAAAACTCCAAAAACTCCAAGAACACCAAAGGGGTCGGATCTGAGTTTGTCCAAAACGCAGCAATGGAGGTGGTTTCATGGCTTCTAAGTGTTACCAATGGATCTAGAAGGTTGTTTACAATAGATTTCAACACCAAAATCAAGTGATTTGGTGAAGAAATGAAGAATTGGTGAAGAGGAAGAGAAATGGCCATGTTCTTTGTAAATGGGAGGGGTTCACGGGTGAGGAAGAAGAAGAGGAGGAGAGAGGGCGTGAGGGTGAGGGGAAAAGTGAGGGAACTTAAGTGGGTTTTGATCCCACGGGTCCCACACGCGATCTAACTTTAGTCCCGATAAAAATTCTGATCATATATTCTTAATCTACATATTTTTCCAGTCCATGTCATATTTTTCTTTCCTCAAAATATTGATAAAAATTTCACACTTATCGGTACACTCGTACCGCAGTATTTAATACTAAAAAAAATCACTATTCATCAATTTTTCCCAAATTTGCCTATTCACTCAATTTTCCGCCCTGATTCCATTTCCAGCATTATTTTTGTCATATTAAATCTCTAACTCCATTTTTCATGCCTCGGTTTACGTTCTTTGACAAATTACCATTTTGCCCTTTCCTTTTTGGCCATAATTTCTCTGATTTTCACTAAACCTTCCCTCTTAAACCCATATTCTATCACATAATTTCACATTTAATTTTCCGAGGTGTTATATTCACCCCACCTTTTAGGAATTTTGTCCGCAAAATCAACTATGCACATATGCTAACTCGGGATACAGCCAGAGAATCTCAGTCCCCCGTACCCAAGAAGCTCCATCCAGTGCGCGGACACCAACATAATTATTTAAATTTTTATCTTTTGGCTTTCCAGCCACATTTCACAATAGTCTTGCCTTTCAAAGGCCCAATGGGAGACCTCAAGTCCTTCCCAATTTCAATCTCAACCGGTGACACCACATGTGAACAACCGGAGCGCACCACACAGTTGTGCTCTATCAATGCTTTACCAAGCCAATTTCTTTTAGTTTCTTTTCAGTTTCTTTTCACTTTCTTTTTACAAGTCCGGCTACCTAGCACATATAGCCCATATTTTCTCTTGGCAGGTTTTCCTACCAAATTAACATATCAACCAATATACCCATAGGGTTATGCTACATCCTATTCAATCTGTGCCACACAGGCAACTATTACTTACTGGCACAATACAGCCACAATTTTCCTTCTCTGAATTTTATTCTTATGGAGTATCAACTCTTGTCATCAATCTTTTTCACATTTCTTATTCCACATTAAACACTATTATGGAATCTCACAGCCTCTCAGTGCAACTCACCGAGTAAACATCTAGTTCATGCTCACTATAACTTCACATTTTCTGAGGGAACAATCCCCATTCTTGGCACTTAGCCACAACTCGTATATACACATCTTTCTTTTCTCATGTTCTCAACCTACAACGTACCATTTCACCTCAACACTTTACTCTTTTACAAGCACCATCTTTGTGCTCAACAGTCAACCTATCCTTACAAGTCCACCAACTTCACCAAAACACAATGGCGAATCTCTCTCTCAAGACCTTTATCTGGTACCCAATGGACCACACATTACACTTATACTTAACATCAGTCATTTCAAGCCTTCAACCATCAATTCACTCATTAATTTTCATACACTAGATCATACTTACAATTTCAACTAATCATCTCCAAGCTTGACACATAGGTCCATCATTGATTTCTCACATTAAAGGCAACAATGCCTAAAATTTCCAACTAACCATTCTCTTTAATTACCGTTCCATACTCTTGTTATCACTTTCCACATGTATTTCATTCTACACACCTCATCCATTCAATACACCTCACCTTCATTATCATTTCATTCCACTAGTATGCCTCATTCCGAGGTACACATATCATCTCTCTCTCATATCTGTCCCATCACATAGGGATTTTCAAAACCTATTTATCATGCCACTAGGACTAAATCCACCACTATCATTACTTTCATAATTTCATATCAGTTGTTACACAAGTCTCTCGGACTATTCAAAGTACTACTAACACACTCAACCATATATCTTGGTACCTAGCCAAGAACAACATCAACATTGTGTATTTTCAACACACCTCTCACTATAATTTGCATCTATGCAACTCCATCAGTGACTCTACCACCAGGGTAAAAACATCAACCTTTCATTTCACCGAATACATTTCTCTTTAGCAACTAGTATCACACTTTCTTACTTGACTATATCATCATTGATCACTTCTTAAAATCATCACTTTGGCCACCATAAAATCATTGGCCACTTTGGCCACCAACTTAGCTTAACATCTAGCCATCACAAATCTTCCCATAAAACTTTGACTCAATCCATCATCACTAATCAATTTTCCATTCCCTTCACATAGGGTGACAATCCAATAATTCATTTCATAATTTCTGTAAAACCATAACATACTACCACACTTGGTATACACTCATGCACATCTCCGAGTGCTCAATTTCATAACTCAAACTGCCATCTCATGGCATCTCACACATTTCATCATATTTGGCATATTACTGTTCACTTACAGTTATCCAAACTTTCACCTCTTGCGTTCCTCACAAGATACAATCCTCTAATGCAATGGGTAAGAACATCCCAGGTTTAACCCCTCGAGCTCTTGCTGTCCTAAGGGCCCCAGGTGCAATGCCCCACCAATCAGAGAATCTGTCCTTATAATTCACGCAAGAAGAGGTAACATGCCATCGGCTGTACTAACAGTCCCACTAACACAAGGTTCTACCTCGCACCACTTTACTTATACAACATAATAATAATCTCCGGGAACATAATCCATACGGAGATAGCCATACAAATAAATACATTCACATCAAATCCGTATATAACGGCAAACAATTCTTATATAGATACCTAATGGTGTACTAGTTCTATCTTACTCTCGCACCATTCATTATAACTTTCCAATATGGTTCTTTTCTCATCATTATACTCATTTAACTTGACTAGTCATTAGTCTTTGTCTATAACATAATCATCCTCACATGATTCCATCATCTTTCTCATATTTTGACACCAAATTTTCAATTCATAACAGTACCCATGTTCGGTACAGTCTTAATCCATTGTCCATCATGACTTATAGCAGCCATTCTCAACACTGTAGAAGATCCACTTCAGTAGAATAACTTCACTTTTTTCTCAATATTTCACTATGACACCAAGAGTGTCCTCATTTAACCGTCCATGCATTCTGCGCATCGGGACCACCAGATGAATTCTTACTTTGAGCAGCGCTCGCCTGGGACTTCCAAGAGCAACAACTCTTAGGATTCAATCCACAAAGGGAAACCCAGGACAATATTAATCGTCACATTATTAACAACATGTGTGCCATGGTATAACTTGCACACCGGGACTCCATCATGAATCCCATACCACATTGAGCATCCAATGACACTCCAAAGAGACAATCTCTTCATATTTCCCATCATAGGGAATTTCACTTACATCATTGTTCCTTTACCACAAATTTTTTTTTTTTTTTGTTCATTACAACACACATATACTTTTAGGCACCCCGGCCTTCACAAAACATATAGATATACACATTTATATATATTGGCGTTTAGCCATCACAGGATTACTATCCACTTATACTTAGACCACATCATCAACATTTCAATGCTCCCTCACATTATGTAAGCATATTAGCATGATTAATACTCCACACTCATTTATATTTTTATCACCTCACATTTGTCAAGTCCAACCATCCTTAACTTATGGATTCTCATACTTTCAATCAAATTCACCAAATGCCACACATGGCAATTTTCCTCAACTTCTTATATTTTACGTTTTATTCATATGATATCCTCACTTATATCCAGCCAACATTAACTCATCATGGACTTACGTCCCAATTTCAACACCGAATTATCCTACACGTCATTTCCATAGTCCTTTTATGTTACTCACAATCCTCAATCAAAATTTCAAATTCAATTTACTTCTACATTCAAGCATATTAAGTCATCCAAGTACATGCCCTCATCAAGGGTCTTATAACCTTATACTTTACCCTAAGGTATCCAGCATTACACAGTCACTCATTTTCAAGTTTTTTCACAAATTCATCGGGGTTTCAATTCCCCTACCATATCAAGGTATATCACTAATTCCACATATACTCGATTGTTCTAACTCCCATACATTTAGGAAGACTACCAACATCACCATACCAATATCAACTCAATTCAATCATTTACATATACCAACACACCTTCCTTTATTTCTATTCATTACAATACATGTTTACATTTCACATTTTCATTCAGTTACCACCAATTTCACTAAGTTACAACAATCCAGTAGCACCATACATTTTTATTGCATAAATCATCATTATACAATCATACTACCACATTATGCAACAATTCACAACACCATTAACTCACTAAGTCCTCGATGACAGTATCACAATTTATTCTCACTAAGTCCTCAATTACACCAAATTTACTTACTAACATATCCATCCGTGGGGTAGTCAACACTGCACCCACCACCTTAGCCTAAAGACTGGCATTGGTGCTCCAGGGTTGTCACGAAGGCATCTTATACTGACCACACATTGAACACAAAGAAATGGGTTGATCAGGCCCAAACTAAGGAATCACATGTGTAGCAGTCAATAAGTGTCTACGTACAACTATACAGCACTCACCTCAATTACACAATCATCAGAGTTCCCTAAAGAAACTGCTCTGATACCATAAAATGTAACAGCCCGTTACGTACCGGTATTGTTAACATTGATTATGATATTAAGCGCAGTTACAATCACAGTAATTGGGTTAATTAAATTACGGGCAAACTTTTTTCCTTATATCGTATTCTCTTTTCATAACCATAACCTTTTCCGTAATCAATTAAAGCAACACTATAATTGTAAATGCCATACGCGGAAGCATCTAGCTTAACAATAACACTAAACTTTTCTTTTTATTCAACTCATTTTAAACCCATCAACTTATTCTCATTTCTTACCAAGTTCTAGCCCTTTACATAAGCTACGCGTGGTTTCAAACCACGAATCATTTGGAGTTCTACCCAACAAGTTATGCCCCTTTCTTTAAGTCAAGAAAAACCTGAATTTTCAAAAATTGCACTGTGGTAATCGATTACCAGTGGGTGGTAATCGATTACCACCTGTCAAAAATGAGGCAGTAGCCAAATTTTGACCTCCTCTGTTCTGGTAATCGATTACCAACTTTGGGTAATCGATTACCTCACATGGTAATCGATTACCAAGCCTCAGTAATCGATTACCAGTGAAGACAGTAGCCAATTTTCGTCCCCTGTTGCATGGTAATCGATTACCATGCTTGGGTAATCGATTACTATGCAGCAAAAGTGACAGATTACAGCATTTTAAGCCCCAAAAAGGTTGTGTAATCCATCCCAAACACCTAAGTACTCCACACAACACTTAAACATACTCTAATCTAGGCACTAGGCCCCTTCAAACATGCATTTTCATTCAATTATGCAACATTTACATAGTCTTTAATATAATGGCCAATTTACATCAAATATGGTCCATTTTACAACATATTCACCAAGACTTCAATTACAATGAATGTGGCAATGGACAAGTCCCATGCTCACTCAAATATACAATATATTCTCATGTCCTACATATACATCATATTGAAGAATCTAACACGTGTTCATGAGCTTACTAAGCATGGCATTTTCAACATGCATAGATTCATGACCTAAGTCTAAAGCATACATCATATGCAAGATGTGTCCCTATCCAATGCTCATCACATGGTGCCTCCAACATGCACCTCATGCTCCACTCTTCCAGGCTCAACCTGACCTGAAATGATGCCCCACAACACGGGGTGAGATATATAAATATATCTCAGTAAACCAAGGGCCCTGGAGGTTTCTCCACCCCATGGCTCACTCAATGTGCAAATACAACATCATATAATATGCATGTAATACAATATCACCCATCAACTGGAGACAACCCAAGAACATCCACTCATGGATTCATGTTCAAGGACTCCATCATATAACTCCCGAGACAGTCCTGGCGCCTCTCCCATGGTTGAGCAGACTCCATGGCAATACCCAACCGGAACTCCTCATGAGCCCTATCCGGCGGACGTCCCCGTTTGGATCATCCTGGCGCCGCTCCCAGAGTCGACTCCACGGCAAAACCCGACTGGCATTCTCACAAGGACGAACCCAGCGGATGTCCAAACTCCACACACGTCAACTGGCCAGTGACCAAACAATTTTCACAAAAATCAAGCAATATGCATACAAGCACACAATCACACAATGTCATAACCACATAATCCAACCACAACCATCCACTAGGTGTGGTGGAGCACACAAGGGCTAAACCCCAGTTCCAAAGGTTACCTCAATACCGAGCCCATGCTCCAAACGTAAGCTCCAAGCTTACCCGCTTCCAAAGCGTCCATAAGAGGCAACCTAGATAATCCACAACATGATTATCAAATCATTTACAATTCAATCATTTATCTCAAATAATCATTCATTTAACTTTAATCTCTTTTATAACTCAAATTACCACATACCTCATGAATCACACATTCTTTCTTCTCATTCCACTATACCACACTATACCATTATCCAATTAAACATCATTTTATATCATGTTCCATCAAATTCACAACCTTTACATCATTTTTCCTCCAAACCACTCTATGGTTCGAATTCCTCAAAAGTTGGTTCTACAAGGTTTTCACTTCCATTTTAACACACACACTAATCATATAATCACATTATCAACCTATACCAATGGTCCACCATTCAATTATTCAATTACATCACTTACCAATTTTCATGAAATCTTCATAAATTTTCCTAAGTTAAAATCCAACTTTTTCACCAAAATTTATCATAGCATTTCTAGCTTTCATGCATCATTCTAAGGCATTTTCATCTAATAGCATTTTTCCATTTGAGCTCTCTATCATCACACATCTAAAATCAAAGATTCAAAGCATAAATTCCTAGATCTATGAAACCAACCACAAAAGTACTACAAATGTACTCACCATTAAGTGTAGGAACACCACCAAGGCTCCATCAATCCAAAAGAGATCCAAAAACTCCAAAAACTCCAAGAACACCAAAGGGGTCGGATCTGAGTTTGTCCATTTTCGCCCCAAGGAGATGATTTCATGGCTTCTAAGTGTCACCAATGGCTCTAGAAGGTTGTTTACAATAGATTTCAACACCAAAATCAAGTGATTTGGTGGAGAAATGAAGAATTGGTGAAGAGGAAGAGAAATGGCCATGTTCTTTGTAAATGGGAGGGGTTCACGGGTGAGGAAGAAGAAGAGGAGGAGAGAGGGCGTGAGGGTGAGGGGAAAAGTGAGGGAACTTAAGTGGGTTTTGATCCCACGGGTCCCACACGCGATCTAACTTTAGTCCCGATAAAAATTCTGATCATATATTCTTAATCTACATATTTTTCCAGTCCATGTCATATTTTTCTTTCCTCAAAATATTGATAAAAATTTCACACTTATCGGTACACTCGCACCGCAGTATTTAATACTAAAAAATCACTATTCATCAATTTTTCCCAAATTTGCCTATTCACTCAATTTTCCGCCCTGATTCCATTTCCAGCATTATTTTTGTCATATTAAATCTCTAACTCCATTTTTCATGCCTCGGTTTACGTTCTTTGACAAATTACCATTTTGCCCTTTTGCGAGGTGTTTTTGGCCATAATTTCTCTGATTTTCACTAAACCTTCATCACAAACCTTTCCATAAAACTTTGACTCAATCCATCATCACTAATCAATTTAAACCCATATTCTATCACATAATTTACACAAGGGTCTACCTCACACTACATTACTTGTACAAAATAATAATAATCTCCGGGAACATAATCCATACGGAGATAGCCATACACTCTGGGCTTATAAGCCACACAAAGATAAACACATTCACATCAAATCCGTATATAACGGCAAACAGAGTCCTATATAGATACATGATGGTATACTAGTTATATCCTACTTTTGCACCATCCACTATAATTTTCCCATATGGTTCTTTTCTCAGTAGTCTACTCATTTCACTTGACTAGTCATTAGTCTTAGTCCATAACACAATCATCCTCACATGATTCCAACATCTTTCTCATATTTTGACTCAAAATTTTCCAATTCATAACAGTACCCATGTTCGGTACAGTCCTAATCCGTTGTCCATCATGACTCATAGCAACCATGCTCAAACTGTGGAAGATCCACTTCAGTAAAATAACTTCACTTTTCATCTCAATATTTCACCATGACACCAAGAGTGCCCTCACTTAACAGTCCATGCATTCAGCGCATCAGGACCACCAGATTCATTATCAACTTCGAGCAGCGCTCGCCTGGGACTTCCAAGAGCAACAACTCTTAGGATTCCATCCACAAGGGAAACCCAGGACAATTTTAATTGTCACATTATTACCAACATGTGTGCCATGATATAACTTGCACACCGGGACTCCATCATGAATCCCATACCAATTTGAGCGTCCAATGACACTCCAAGAGACAATCTCTTCAACATTTCCCATCATAGGGAATTTCTGTTGCAAATTTTTTTCTTTTACCCAAGAGTTTACTAACTCAAAACAATACAAATATACATTTAGGCACCCCGGCCTTCACAAAACATATAGATATACACATTTATATATATTGGCGTTCAGCCATCACAGGATTATTATCCCCATATAATCAGGCCACATCCTCCAATTTGCAATGCTCCACAAAATTATGGAAGCATATTAGTACCATTACTACACCACACTCAGTTATGTTTTCTCACCTCACATTTGTCAAGTCCAACCATCTCTAACTTATGGACTCTCATACTTTCAATCAATTTCATCCAATGCCATACATGGCAATTTCCTCAACTTCTTATATTTTACTTTTTATACATATGATGTCCTCACTTAGATTAAGCCAACATTAACTCATCATGGACCAAGGTCCCACTTTTCAACATTGAATTATCCCACACATCATTTCCATAGTTCTTTTAAGTTACTCACAATCCTCAATCCCAAAATTTGAAATTTCAATTTACTTCTACATCCAAGCATATCAAGTCATCCATGTACATGCCCTCATCAAGGGTCTTATAACCTTATACTTTACCCTAAGGTATCCAATATTACATATAACACTCATATTCAAATTTTCACAATTCCATCGGGGTTCCATTTCCCCACCATGTCAAAGATATACCACTAATTCTCACATATACTCAGTTGTTCTAACTCCCCATACATTTAGGGAAGACTTACCAACATCAACATCATAAGATCAACTCAATTCAATCATACTTACTAACCACAAGACCACACATTCAACTTTGGTAGCATTCTACCCAAAATGGTTATACATCTTATCTCAATTCATTCTCACTAAGTCCTCAATGACAGTATCACAATTTATTCTCACTAAGTCCTCAATACAAGAAAGGTGGCAATGGACAAGTCCCATGCTCACTCAAATATACAATAATTTCCAAGGTTATACATATACATCATTTTAAGAATTTACATGTAGTCATGAACATACAAAGGCATGGCATTTTCAACATGCACAGGTTCATGATCTAAGTTCTAAGCATAAAACATATGCAAAGTATATCCCAATCCAATGCTCATCACATGGTGCCTCCCATATGCACCTCATGCTCCACTCTTCCAGGCTCAACCTAACCTGAAATGATGCCCCACAACACGGGGTGAGATATATAAATATATCTCAGTAAACCAAGGGCCCTGGAGGTTTCTCCACCCCATGGCTCACTCAATGTGCAAATATAACATCATACAATATGCAAGCAATGCAATATCACCCACCAACTGGAGACAACCCAAGAACATCCACTCATGGATTCATGTTCAAGGACTCCATCATATAACTCCCGAGACAATCCTGGCGCCTCTCCCATGGTTGAGAAGACTCCATGGCAAAACCCAACCGGAACTCCTCATGAGCCCTATCCGGCGGACGTCCCCCGCTTGAATCATCCTGATGTCGCTCCCAGAGTCAACACCATGGCATCTCCAACTGGCATTCTCCCGTAGGATGAACCCAGCGGATGTCCAAACCAACACACGTCAACTGGCCAGTGACCAAACAATTTTTCACAAAATCCAAGCAATATGCATACAAGCACACAATCACACAATGCCATAATCACATAATCCAACCACAACCATCCACTAGGTGTGGTGGAGCACACAAGGGCTAAACCCCAGTTCCAAAGGTTACCTCAACACCGAGCCCATGCTCCAAACGTAAGCTCCAAGCTTACCCGCTTCCAAAGCGTCCAAAAGAGGCAACCTAGATAATCCACAACATGATTATCAATCCATTTCCAAATCAAACATTAAATCTCAAATAATCATTCATTTTACTTCAATCTCTTTTATAGATCAAATTACCAATTATATCATGAATCACACATTCTTTCTTCTCATTCCACTATATCACACCATACCATCATCCATTTAAACATCATTTTATATCATACGATCTCAACTACACAACTTTTACATCATTTTTCCTCTAAACCTCTCCATGGTTCGAATTCCTCAAAGATTGGTTCTACAAGGTTTTCAATTCCATTTTAACACACACACTAATCATACAATCATATTATCAATCTATTCCAATGGTCCATCATTCAATTATCCAATTACACCACATACCAATTTTCATGAAAATTCCTCAAATTTTCCTAAGTTAAAAACCTAACTTTTCCACCAAAAATTATCATAGCATTTCTAGCTTTCATGCATCATTCTAAGGCATTTTCATCTAATAGCATTTTTCCATTTGAGCTCTCTATCATCACACATCTAAGATTAAAGATTCAAAGCATAAATTCCTAGATCTATGAAATCATCCACGAAAATACCACAAATATACTCACCATCTAGTGTAGGAACACCACCAAGGCTCCATCAATCCAAAAGAGATCCAAAAACTCCCAAAAACTCCAAGAACACCTAAGGGTCGGATCTGATTTTGTCCATTTTCGCCCCAAGGAAATGGTTTCATGGCTTAAGAGTACCACCAATGGCTTTAGAAGGTTGTTTATAATAGATTTCAACACCAAAATCAAGTGATTTGGTGAAGAATTGAAGAAAATGGTGAAAAGGAGAAGGATTTGGTGTTTTTGTTCTTCACCTCCGGGAGGAAACGCGCACGGGAGAAGAAAAGAGGAAAGAAAGAAGAAGAAAAAGGGTGGGGGCTAAGTGACTTCGGTCACGCGGGTCCCACACGCGATCTAACTTTCATCCCGATAAAATTTCTGATCATATATTCTTAATCTACATATTTTTCCAGTCCATGTCATATTTTTATTTCCTCAAAATATTGATAAAATTTCCACACTTATCGGTACACTCGTACCACAGTATTTAACACTTAAAAATCACTATTCATCACTTTTTCACAGTTTTGCCTATTCACTCAATTTTCCGTCCTGATTCCATTTCCAGCATTATTTTTGTCATATTAAATCTCTAACTCCATTTTTCATGCCTCGGTTCACGTTTTTGGCAAATTACCATTTTGCCCTTTTTGCCCATTTTGGCCATAATTCTTGGATTTTCACTAATCCATCCATTCTAACTCATATTCTATCAAATAAATTCATATTTAATTTTCCGAGGTGTTATAGGAAGAGTGTAAGAAGTTTTTTTTATAATTTAAATATTAAATAAAGAGAAAGATAGAGGATGGATATTCTTACTACCAGCTTCTTCTACTACCAACTTACTATCTATCTAATCACCATTGAATCAAAGAGAAAGAATGCTAAAAAGTTTTTGAAAAAAGATAAAATGTTGATCAAATGGTGATTAGATAGGTAGTAAGTTAGTAGTAGAAGAATTTGGTAGTAAGAATATCCATCCTCTATAAAGAATGACCATTTGTTTATCAAAAAAAAAAGTTATTCAAAAAAAAAAAAAGAATGGCCATTTTAGTTGAAATAGTATTTTTTTATTTCAAATTTAAATTAAAAAAATCTTTAACTTTTTCTTCCGTTAATTTTCATTATATATTTTTTTCTTTCACTTACAATAATATAACTTTATGTCATTTAAAAGAACAAACATCAATCCTTTAAATAAAAAACAATAATTTTAACTAAAACGACACAGTTGTGTATCATTCAAAAAACAAGAATATTTTCCCCCTCTTATAAGTATAAGGATTTATTATTCTTATATTACATAAGAAGAAATTTATCTCCCATATACACAAATTCAAGATGTGTTTCATTTTTTTTTCTTATTTCCTAAAAGTGCACTCCACTTACATAAATGAATCTGTAAGAGATAATTATTATATCCCACTGCATCATAAAACTATTACCCCTCTTATAATGCATGAAATACTTTTTAGTGTAAATTGGTTATAAATTGTAAGTGTAATGTTATTAATTACTTTACATAGATAATCATAAATCTTATTATAAATACTTTTGTTTCGCTTTCTCTCTCCAAATCCATATAGAGTAAACCATAATATAGTTTAATAAAAATTGAAGGGTTGCTCCAAAAATTTCAAAATCTTAAAAAATTAATAATTATTTAGATAATGTGCTGATCAAAACATTAACATTTTTTTTTTTTTTTGGTGAAAAAAACATTAACAATTTAACATAGAAGAAGTTAGTATAACGCAATAAACGGGGTGAGAATTTAAGATGGACATTGTGTTAACCATTTCGATTGCAAAAGAGAAAATTAAAGCATAAAGAGAGATAGGATGGCAACACCAAGAAGAATGGTGTACATGAACACAGCGTCTTCCTATGTTGTGCAGTTTCTGCAGAGGCCCCATTCTCTGCCTTTGGTTCTGAGCATGTTCGTGTTGGTCACGTGGATCTCACTCCGAATGCACGTGACTCGTCCTTCATTTCCAACCAATTCGACAACCAACGACGACGACATCAAGGCCAATGTGGTCAGGTTCCATTCTCGTACTCCGGTCATTGCAAAAGACAACCGTGGCTGGTTGCTTCATCCTCTCTCCCTTGCCTCCGCTTCTCACATTTCAGGTTTTGTTACTACATTTCCAAACTTTATCCCTTACAATAAATATATGTAATTGAGGAAGGATCTCTTACTTCAGGTTATAAGATTCAGAAGTCTTAATCTTTATCTTGTATCTTAGTTTAATTAATAATTAATTTTCAAATAAATTATAATGATTAGATGAACGAAAATTAACTGATGTGACGAAAACTAAGATTTCTTAATATTCAACTAGAGTTAAAAGACTCTCCTTCAATATAATTTATATCGATATAAAAATAAGAAGTATTTGTGTCCAAGGTGTTTATGGCAATTGTATTCTAAGGATTAGTATTTAATTAATGAATACAATTTTAGATTCTAACCGTATGGAAATCAATGGCTAAAATTGAATGTAAGACCTATATATATATATATATATATATATATATGAGTTTGCTTTGTTCAGGAGTTCAAACATTGGTGGCGAAAGCAAATTCCTAGAATTTTTTTGAGAGAAACCGGTTCCCCCTCGAAGGAGGATTAGTCTCACCCTTGCACTCTCTTTTCAATGAGGAGCTAATCTTAAGGACCGTATTCCGAAAACAAGATGACTATAGGAGGTTGTGTGGAGACACCTCCAGGTTATCTACAAAAAATAAAAATAAAAATAATTACTTGCGAGTATTTTTTTTAATACATCGGGAATCGAACACAACATTTACTACCCACCCCCTCACCACTAGGCTAACTTATTTGGTATAAGACTTGGTAGACTTGCATAAATGTTAGTTGATCGGTACTATTTTATACTTTTTAATACTTTTTATTATTGGGATAATCATTTGTCATGTAACATGACATAATTTGTGTCATGTTACAAACAGAAAGATACTGTGGGCCCCATTGTACAGAAAAAAAGTAAAAAAAAAGTTGAAGTGGGTCCCACACTATATTGAGTGTGTAGGAAAGTAGAGATTTTTCCTATCACATAACATTTGTATTTCCCTTTATTATTAGGTGAAAATTCTTGTTGGCCCGTTAGTGGGGTTAACATGAAATTGCATCTTGTAAGTTAACCAATGTTGGTCACGTGTAGGATTTCAAGTATTGAAGAATTTTTTTCCTTTATAATATGTGAAGGAAATTTTTTCTTTTGCAAACAACTCTTGTTTTATTGGTTCCCCTTTTGGTGCTGAATTTATGTGCTTAGTTTGAAAGTGGATTCTGAAATGATCTTTGCTGTATTCTGAATTGGCTGGAGAATGACAAGGTGCATTGTGTGGAAATTAGGATGACCAAAGGGAAAAATAAAAAGGGTGTTTAGTGTTTTTTAATTGTGTTACAGTTCTAGGAATTAAAACAGGATCTTTGCTTCTATGCAGGTGGAGCTGTCACTTGTGCTTCAATTCATGTTGGAGAAATTCGACCAGGCATGTTAAGAGGAAATCACAGACATCATGATTGTAATGAGACACTTGTCATTTGGGGTGCTGCAACAAAATTTAGGGTAAGCTCCTTTAGTTTTCTTATGTGATGCAAGGCTAGTATGCTGTTAACAGCAGAACTGGCAAACACATGCTGATCTTTTTAGGAGTTAGAAAACAAGATTTTCACAAGATAATCTAATGGATGCGAATATTGGATTGGTAAATAGCTTACTGAACAAATGGCTTGATTGAAATAGAAGGCTTACATGATGCAATATTAGAGATAATTAAGAAACTTCTTATTCTGTTTTTATTTCTAAGCATGTGATATTAACTGAAATATTTTCTGTTTTGGCCAAAACACAAAGCGATATTCTTTTCAGTGAAAATATCTTTAAGATATTAGCTCTATTTTTTTAGTTTCTTTGCCTAAACAACAAATCCTGAGTGCTTATTCTTGGATATGAGTCACATAATTTATTTATCCCTGCCAGTGTTGAAAGTCATCTGTTTATGGATTTATGCTCATATAATATTGCAAATATGAAAGATTGAAACCTGTTTTTGGGTTACTCTATGTTTACTACTTTTTTTGTTTTTACTTCCACTAGCCATGGTTAAGGATAGCAAGGTTTGCATAGCCTATCAATTTGATGCAAAACTAGTTGCAATCACAATTCTCAATAGTCCAAGTCTCTAACAAATGTGGCATGCCATAGTTTCTTGTGCATCACACTGAAATAAAGATTTCCTTCAATTCAACTTTGCACAGTTGAATGAGCAAAGGTTATCTGATCCTTTTTGTAATGCAATGGAGGACTAACTATTTTCCAAATTAAAATCAGTGTTGAACAAGAACACCATTTTTGCGTTAGTTTCTTATTTATGGCTTGCAATGTTTTTGCAGTTAGAGAACAGTGAGGTACCTGATAATGGTTATGCTGAAGTGATCATTGGATCAGATGATGTTGCTGTTGCTACCAGCCCTAGTGGGATAGCACATGCATTAGTGAACATAGATCAGATCCGGAGTACATTCTTCATAGGATGCCAAGACAGTATTATAAATTATAATGCCTCAAGTACTGACTTTAATGTTTGGAAAGATCTTTAAGGTGCTGCTCTAAATTTTTTTCTTGTTTCTTTCCTCTTGATAAAATCTAAAATGTGTCTATGCCATTGATATTACTAGGTCATTATGCTTTTAACCTTTTAGGTCTCTTGTGCACAATGTTTTCTTAGTCTCAAACTCACTTGGTGAATCTAAGGTTTTAGGGTACAAAAAAGAAAGAAAGAAAGAAAGTACGGTTTCTGGCCTTAGACACTGAATTTTCTGTAATGTCAAGCACATGACCATTAGAAAGAGAACATCTGAAGGATTCCAAGTGAAGAAGTTGATAAAGAAAAAAACAGGGCCTAACCTTCCATGCCCATCCTCATCTAGAGGAATTGAAGGGTTAAATGCCTCAAATTGGATACTTGAGAAGTTTTAAAGAAAGCAGCATTCTATATCATATCATATCATTAAGGATCCAAACAGTTTTTGTTTGTTACATTATATAAATCAAAGTTTTGAATTTTCCACCTCTCTTACACCAACAAGAGTCTTCTAAACTGCTTGTTCAACACTAGGGAACAACTAAACATGATATAACTCTACCTTCTTTTCTCGAAATAATTTGGGTATCTATATCAATTTATGTGCGATGCTATTTTCATAGTAACTTCCATATGATTATGAGGAAGGATATTCTTACTACCAAAATTTTCTACTACTAACTTACTACTTATCTAATCACCATTTAATCAAAGAGAGAGAATGCTAAAAAGTTTTTGAAAAAAGAGAAAATGTTGATCTAATGGTGATTAGATAGGTAATGAGTTGGTAGTAGAAGATTTTGGTAGTAAAAATATCCCTCCTCTATGATTATTAACACAACAATTCAAATTATGCAGATTACAAAGAATAACCTAAATGTCCTACTATTAGAAGGGTTGGATAGCAATCTTTTACATCACTGAACCAAAAGTCAATGACTAAAAAACTGTTAGAATTCAAACTTAATTTTGATTCTACCTCCAAAGAATTCAAATTCAAATTGAACTTCTCCATCACCTAGCAAGAAACTTATAGAAATTTGAAGAAAGTTATGGAAGCTTGAAGAATATTCATGAAACTTGTGGAGACTTTGAAAAGCTTGAATTCTATCTATTGCCAACTCATGATGAGTTGAAAATCCTATCCTATCACCATGAGTTGTTTAAATGTGTGGTTGATGTTAGTTTTCAAAATCAATTTGAAGACTAGAAATTAGTGAGAATGGTCAAAAATGGTGGCTAGTGGCTATTATAGGTTATCAAGTTCAAGTTGAATTCTTCTATGTATATTTATATATATGTAGTATGTTAGGCATATGGTTGTAATGAGTAAATAGAAAGATTAAAAAGTGTGTGGAGAGTGTTGAAACACTTGTGAGAAAAATAGAAAGAAGAAAAGAGAGTGTGAGAGTTATATTGAGAGAAAAATTAGTGATAGTGTTGTAACACTTGTATTTTGTTTGTAAAAGTTTGATACTATTGTATTTGTTCTATTTTGTCTATTCCATATCCAACAAGTGGTATCAGAGCCCAGTGGTCTCTTCTTGGTTGTGGGAGGAAGAGGGGTTTGAGTTTGAGGAACGGTTGGTGGTGGGTCAGAGAGTTTTGGTGCAGCCTCAGGTGCTTTTGGTTCTTCCATTGATGAAAATATGACGGACTTGTGCTTCTCCTTCTCTCCTTTGTCATCTAACTTCTTTCTCTTTTGGTCTGGAATATGGGCATATGCTATGCAACCAAAGATTCTTAGATGGCTCACTTCTGGTTTCTTGCCACTCCATGCTTCATTTAGAGTCTTGAACTTCACGCTTTTTGTTGGACATCGATTCAATAAGTAGGCAGCACAATTAACAGCTTCAGCCTAAAATGTTCTTGGCAAATGCTTTTCCTTCAGGATGCTCCTTGCCATATCAAGAATTGTACGATTCTTTCTTTCTGCAATACCATTTTGTTGTGGGGTGTAGGCAGCTGTCAACTGATGAATTCTGTGTTGTCTGCAGAATTCTTCAAACAACTTTGATGTATACTCACCACCTCTGTCTGTTCTGAGTATCTTCAGATACTGACCACTTTGCTTCTCCACCATTGCCTTAAATTCTTTGAATTTATTAAGGGCTTGTGATTTTTCTTTGAGGATATACACCCAAACTTTTCTACTGAAATCATCAATAAAAGTAATATAGTACCTGTTTCCTCCAAATGATGGAATATCAAATGGACCAGCAATATCTGAGTGAACTAGCTGCAATGGTCTTCTAGCTCTCCATGACTTGCCAACTTCAAAACTTTGTCTATGCTGCTTTCCTTTCATACATCTTTCACATAATTGATCTGGATGACTTATTTGTGGCAATCCATTCACCATCTTTGCTTTTGACAATAGCTTCAAGCCAGTAAATCCAAGATGACCGAACCTATAATAGCCACTAGCCACCATTTTTGACCATTCTCACTAATTTCTAGTCTTCAAATTGATTTTGAAAACTAACATCAACCACACATTTAAACAACTCATGGTGATAGGATAGGATTTTCAACTCATCATGAGTTGGCAATAGATAGAATTCAAGCTTTTCAAAGTCTCCACAAGTTTCATGAATATTCTTCAAGCTTCCATGACTTTCTTCAAATTTCTATAAGTTTCTTGATAGGTGATGGAGAAGTTCAATTTGAATTTGAATTCTTTGGAGGTAGAATCAAAATTAAGTTTGAATTCTAACACTCCCCCTCAAACTTGATTTTGCATACCAATCATATATTTGAGTTTGTGGAACACCTCTGCCTTCAATGGCTTTGTGAAAATATCTGCAAATTGTTCTTCAGTTCTGCAGTAGACTAATTCCACAACTTTGTTTTTAACTTGCTCCCGAATAAAATGATATTTCGTGTCAATATGCTTGCTTCGGCTATGGGAGACTGGATTCTTTGCAAGTGATATAGCAGACTTGTTATCTACGTATATAGTAATTGGACCTTCTTGCTCATAATGAAATTCATTCAAAATATTCTTTAACCAAATAGCTTGACACGTGCACGCTGCTGCGGCTATGTATTCAGCTTCGCATGATGATAGAGCAATTGTTTGTTGTTTCTTTGATGACCATGAAAATATTGCTGAGCCAATATGAAAAGCATATCCTGAAGTGCTTTTTCGATCATCTACATCTCCACTATAATCACTATCTGCATAGCAAATTAACCTTGAATCTTGGGAATATGTATAGAATAACCCATGACTGATGGTTCCTTTGATATATCTTAAAATTCTCTTTGCTGCACTGAAATGATCTTGCTTTGGATGCTCTATATATCTGCTAATTAGACCAACTGCAAACATGATATCTGGTCGAGTAAAAGTCAAATAACTCAAGCTTCCGACCAGGCTTTTGAATAGTGTTGGGTTTACTGGTTCTCTATCTGAGTCAGCTTTCAACTTCGTTCCTGCTTCTATTGGTGTTGAAATAGGCTTGCAATCTTTCATTCTGAACCTACTGAGTATTTCTTCTGCATAACTGAAGAACGATTTGCAGATATTTTCACAAAGCCATTGAAGGCAGAGGTGTTCCACAAACTCAAATATATGATTGGTATGCAAGATCAAGTTTGAGGGGGAGTGTTAGAATTCAAACTTAATTTTGATTCTACCTCCAAAGAATTCAAATTCAAATTGAACTTCTCCATCACCTATCAAGAAACTTATAGAAATTTGAAGAAAGTTATGGAAGCTTAAAGAATATTCATGAAACTTGTGGAGACTTTGAAAAGCTTGAATTCTATCTATTGCCAACTCATGATGAGTTGAAAATCCTATCCTATCACCATGAGTTGTTTAAATGTGTGGTTGATGTTAGTTTTCAAAATCAATTTGAAGACTAGAAATTAGTGAGAATGGTCAAAAATGGTGGCTAGTGGCTATTATAGGTTGTAAGTTCAAGTTGAATTCTTCTATGTATATTTATATATATTTAGTATGTTAGGCATATGGTTGTAATGAGTAAATAGAAAGATTAAAAAGTGTGTGGAGAGTGTTGAAACACTTGTGAGAAAAATAGAAAGAAGAAAAGAGAGTGAGAGTTATATTGAGAGAAAAATTAGTGATAGTGTTATAACACTTGTATTTTGTTTGTAAAAGTTTGATACTATTGTATTTGTTCTATTTTGTCTATTCCATATCCAACAAAAACAGACTAAAAAATGATCCATCTATCTTTTTCACTTCCTCCGCCTCAAATCAGGAAATTTAAGAGGAACGGGAAGAGTGGCATAAAACATGTTTTTGTAGCATGAAATTTTAAGCAAAAGGCTATGTTTGTAGTAATACCTTAATCTTCTTTAAATAATCTCTCTATCATGTTGCAAAGAAAAGTTGGGTAAGCCGTGAATTGTTGCAAATTAATATCACAAATGTCTTTAATGTTGTGTATGAGTCATATTTTGCATTGATGGGATGCACAAAAAATCATTGAAGGATTCGTCTCGGGACCACGGAGGCCTAGTACTATTATCATCCAATTACAATTGACAGGCTAAATAGACTGACATGACGGATTGAACCCATTTTGCCGGTCATTAAGCTAGAGAAACCTAAAGATAGTTGCTCCAATCATCCCTTATGAATTGGAACAACAAACACACTAAGTTTTAGAAACCCAATGAGAAATAAATTAGTATCCTAATCCATGTCAAGCATAAAAGTTAAGTCAATTTATTGTTACTTTTAAGCTTGTTAAATATCAAGATACAAGAGGAATTGATAGTAATCCTTGTTGTGTTAAACTACACAACATTGGTTCTATTATATAGCAAACCAATTGAAGAATACAATGAGACACACACAATGTGGGACTAACACTCTTAACACAATGAGACACACACAATGTGGGACTAACACTCTTAACACTCCCCCTCAAGCTGTAGCATATAGATCATATGCTACAAGCTTGATACATAAATAATACTCCTATTAGGAACCAAAAGCAACAGTGCTACATCAACAAAATAAAATGACCAAGTAACATAACATCAAAATAAATCTCCTATATGAGAAACCAAAAATCAACAATGTGCTAAAAATGGCGTCGGAATGAACATCAACATGGAAGATGCCGGAATGATCATCGGCAAAGACATCTGTGCTGGAATGACTATCAGCAACATGGATGACGGTATGGAAGATGCCGGAATTATCATCGGCAAAGACAACTGTGCTGGAATGACCATCAGCAACATGGAAAGTGCTCCCCCTCAAGAGGAACTTCGGAGCCGGAATTATCATCGGCAAAGACAACTGTGCTGGAATGACCATCAGCAACATGGAAAGTGCTCCCCCTCAAGAGGAACTTCGGAGCCGGAATTATCATCGGCAAAGACAACTGTGCTGGAATGACCATCAGCAACATGAAAAGTGCTCCCCCTCAAGAGGAACTTCGGAGCCGGAATTATCATCGGCAAAGACAACTGTGCTGGAATGACCATCAGCAACATGAAAAGTGCTCCCCCTCAAGAGGAACTTCGGAGCCGGAATTATCATCGGCAAAGACAACTGTGCTGGAATGACCATCAGCAACATGGAAAGTGCTCCCCCTCAAGAGGAACTTCGGAGCCGGAATTATCATCGGCAAAGACAACTGTGCTGGAATAAACTTCAGCAACATGAACAATGCTCCCCTGAATAAGAAGCCAAAATAAAGCCAAACAATGGCAAAACCAAATAACATCCACCGACAGTACATAAGAAAGAAAAAAAAATTCCATGAGCTCCATGAGTCTTCACAAACCTGCAAAATGAGAAGTGAAAGAGAACAAGTAGACAGATCTGAAAATAAAAATATATCAGAGAAGAAGAAAAAAAAATGACCAAAACGCAGATCTGGAAAGCAACACAGATCTAGAACGGAAATGGCCGGAGAAAAGGAAGACACGGTCGGAGAATGGACGATGCGGCCGGAGAATCAGCCACGATTGAAGATGATGACCGGAAAAGAAGGAGACACTACCGGAAAAAGAGAAACACTGCCGGAGGAGATAAAAAGACACAGATCTAAAACGTGAACGATCTGGAACAACGGTCTGAAATGTGAACGATCTGGAACAACAGAGATGGATGATGCGACCGGAGAATAAGACATGGTCGGAGAGGATGACCGGAAAAGAGGAAGACGCAGCCGGAAAATTCCCAGATCTGAAACAAACAAAAAAATGATCCAGCCGGAGAATAAACGCAGTCAGAGATAAAAATAAAAACGAAACAGATCTGAAAGAGAAAAAAAAATGTAATAGAAGGGAAAAGAAATGAGACAGATTCGGATGAAAAACCAGATCTGGAAAATTCAAAAATCAATGGGAGAGAGAAGAAGGAGATGCTGCTGGAAAATAATGATAACAAACGAAACAGATCAGTGACGATGCAAAACGAAAAATGCATGCAAAATAAAAAATAAAATGAAACAGATCTGAAAGAAAAAAAAAATTGCAACAGAAAGAGAAAAGAAATGGGACACAGGACTGGATGAAAAACCCAGTAGAGAGAGGATGATGACCCAAAACAATGAAGAAATCACAGATCTAGGACAATGGAGATGACCCGTAGATCTGGAAAACCACAAATTGAAAAAGAAGATGAAAGCAAAAGTGACGGAA
This sequence comes from Gastrolobium villosum, assembly GCA_032173675.1. Taxonomy (NCBI): domain Eukaryota; kingdom Viridiplantae; phylum Streptophyta; class Magnoliopsida; order Fabales; family Fabaceae; genus Gastrolobium; species Gastrolobium villosum. Next base: position 127,659 of record JAVKPL010002261.1, read on the forward strand.
AAAGAAGATGAAAGGAACCAAAAGAAAAAGACATAACAACGAGAATCCCTCAAGGAGGGTGATATCTCTCTATAACCATATTGAAATTATGGAAAAGTGAACTAAGTTAAGCAGATTAAGATTCCTCTTGTTAGGCTCTGATACCATGTTAAATATCAAGATACAAGAGGAATTGATAGTAATCCTTGTTGTGTTAAACTACACAACATTGGTTCTATTATATAGCAAACCAATTGAAGAATACAATGAGACACACACAATGTGGGACTAACACTCTTAACACAATGAGACACACACAATGTGGGACTAACACTCTTAACAAAGCTTATAACATATAACATGTAAAAAAAAAATGTCACAATAATAACTTTTGATCTATCAGTACTCAAATGGAATGTTTAACAATTTACTCATCTTTTTAAAACATTTTAAAACACTCAGATGATCCAATTCATGTTTACAGATTTCGACTATATATCAAACCAAGCCCTAGGCAATCTGGAGGTAGTCATCCTCTCCTAAAGTTCCATAGTCATCCTCTCCTAAGGTTTCTTATATTTATGGGTTTTATTAACCTCACGTTAAAGGAGATAGTTATCTCATGTCATAGAGATAAATTTGTGGGCTCCACTACCTGAAAAAAAAAAAAAAAAAAGGTGGCACAGTTATCGAAGGGTGTGTAGGAGATAAAATTTATCTCATGTAAAATGAGAATATTTTTTCCCTATATTTATATTGAAGATACCTCATCATCCAATTAGAAATTATAGTTTTTTAGGGTGGTTCACGTGAGTCCCATACTGCGAAAGTTGTTATTTATATGTAAGAAATTCCTCACTATTTGGTTTAATCAAATCTTACTTTTCTTATCATCAATTCCTCCAAATATTTTAAAAAAATCACAACCAACATTCACTCACAAATCTCCAAGAAAATAAGTAGTCATACTCATAGCTTTTTAATTAAAAAAAGTCATGTTACCTCAATTTTCTTCCACTAACCTACAAGGAAAAAGTTGATGCTTAATTAGGCTTGACTTAGAACTTGATGAAAAAGACTTTGATCCTTTTTTTTAATTCAATTTTATCTCAATCCTATTCCAACTATTCCACCTTATTATCACTATTACCATCACATATCATTTTTAATAATTATATATATAAAAAATGCTTATTAATTTTAACATTCAAATAATTTTTCTTATTTAAAAATACTTTTTATGTAGTTTATTGAAATATAAAATAATTCTAACTTTTTAAAAATAGTTATTTTATAAAAAAGCCATAAAAAGTAACTTTTTTAAAAGATCATCCAAACAAGCTCTAATCTTAATTATCTAAATAATCGCACACGGAAAGTTGATAGGACTAAATGGTAAAAATAAAAACTTTGGGTTCAATTGAAAAATAACAAAAGCACATGGGATAACATGTAAATGGAGCTCACTCTAACATTTAAATTTATATATATGAGTAACATGGTCACACTTAATTGTAATAAATAGTTTCCACGCCCATTACTGCTAAAAAGGAAAAGAGGAATAACTCCCTTTTATTTTCTTACTTATTTTCTTGAGTGGTCATCTTTGATTACATTAACATATCAAATAATGCCACTGAATAAGGGAGAATTTTGACATTCATTTTCTCGCCAGCATTCTGAAGTGTACTTTCATGTGGCACCACCTGCACATGCATATGAACAAAGAACATAATGAACATCATGTTCATAAACAAAAAGTCCACATGCTACAACAAATAAAGAAAAATTGCTTTATGCACCTTTTTGGGTTCTGAGAAGGAATTCTCATCCATTGCATGTGTTGACGTTAGCACTGTTTTTGTTGACTGAGATAAATTCACACTTGACTCCAACCCTTGAATAGAAATCTTAAGTTTCACTTCATTGCTTGCTAAGTTTGCAACCTTCACAAGTCATTAATTAGTTCCATTGTGATAAAAAAAAAAAAAAATTAATAACTGAATTAAGGCCCAAAAATAAAATAAGCTATGGTATTCTGCTCAAACATTATTTATTTATTTATTTTGGTATAACCTGGAGGTATCCTCATTCAACCTCCTCCGGTCACCTTGTCCTCGGGGTACGGCCTTGTAGGCTAGCCCCTCATTGTAACAACGGGTGCATTGAGCTTCACTACCGGAGGAAGGATGAGACTAATCCCCCAATCGAGGAGAGAGACACATTCTCTGCCCCCAAAGATTTTCCAAGAATTTGCTTGAGGCAGGGTTTGAACCCCTGACTCAAGCAAACCCTGGGGAGCTAGTTGCCAACTAAGTTACCGTTGGAGGTTTGCTCAAACATTATTTAGGTGTTACTCTTTTTATCACTAGGAATTTCAAATTTTATCCCTTTTTTTTGTCACATTATAAGAAGCCCTTTACCTTTATTCTCAAATAAAACTTATTATCTTGAGAAGATTTCCAGGAAATTGCAGATGCAGCAAGTCTAGTAGATGTTGATTTAAGGGTTGAATTTAGAAATGTGGCTCCACTTGATTCCCTGAAAAGCTTAAGCACCCAATAGCTTGGAGTCCCATAACTCTGGTGAGAATCAAATACAATTGCATCCGGGTTCCAACTAATCACAGAAATCAGATAATGCTTATTCTATATGTATGTTAAAAGAAATGAATGGAAGATTATTGAAATTTCATGGTAAACACAAATTAATACCTCCTATCATTGGTATTAACAAAAAGTGGTGCATAGCTAACCATTTTGACAAGATCACTGCATCAAAGAAGGCAAAAAGAAAAAGAAAAAGAAAAAGATTAAGGTAACTTACAAAGCAGTTAACTCAATTGGAAGTTACTAAGAAGTTCAAGTAAACCTGTTCTTTTCTAATCCAATGAGGAACCCAGCTTCACCTACTGCTGCCAAAAGGTTTCCTTTTCCAGCTTTTTTTCCATACACAGCATACTCACTTACAAAAGCCTGAAAATATCTAAAATGCTTGAATATTCATCTATTATATATAGAGGAGGGATATTCTAACTACCAAAATTTTACACTACCAACTTACTGCCTATCTAATCACCATTAGATTAATATTTTCTCTCTCTTCAAAAACTTTTTAACATTCTCTCTCTTTGATCCAATGGTGATATGATGGGTAGTAAGTTAGTGGTAAGAGTTTTTGGTAGTTAGAATATCCCCACTCTATATATATATATATATATATATATATATATATATATATATATATATATATATATATATGGGACAGGATCCGTTTACAAATTTTTTTTTACAAATTACACTATCTTCTCCCGGGAGAACATAATGTAGTTTGCAAAAGTTTGTATTCTCCCGGGAGAATATAGTGTAGTTTGTAAGAAATTGTAAATAAAAAAGTTTGTAAATATAACCTGCCCCTATATATATATACACACACACACTAACACACTGGAATTGATACTCTCATGTTTAAATTTCAGGTCATGTGAAATTGTTGTGTTTATCTCTCTTTTCATTGGCAAATTATAATTGTACCACATCTATTTAATGCATGCAAAGAAAGAGATAGACATAAAAAATTTACATGTCAAATAAAAGTTTAACATGAAAGGATCTATTTCCATGTATACAAACACACAACTCACATTAAAATATAAAATGGAAAAATGTTTAATGAGGATCTTCAAACCTTTGGACCAATACGTGGTGCATGATCAAACTCTTGAGCATTATTAAACATGACATTGGCAGTATATGAGTAGTTCTGATTAAAACATGATAGTGTTAGAAGGATAATGGCAAGTGGACCAATAAAAGAAATTGTGGTTGGACATTACATGATAATCATACAAATCAGCAGGGTGATTTAAGGGTTTCTTAGTAGCATTGCAGTTTGAGATAATTTTGATATCTGGATAGGCCCTTCTGATAGCATCATAGAACTTAAGATAATTTCCTGGTAAATCCAAAATACAAAGAGAAAAAAGAAAAAGAAAAATTAATAGTTGAATCAATCAAGGACCTACGAATAGTGCAGAACCAATGGTTTTGAGTAATGTAAAGCAAATCTTCACTGATTAAAGTAGACATGAAGAGATTAATCAACAACTTTTTGCATATATGCTTAAATTTTTTAAAAACACATGCCTTGATAGTTAAACTTGGCACAATCTTCATTTCCAACAGCAACATATCTTAAGTCAAAAGGCTCAGGATGTCCCATAGCAGCTCTAATGGAACCCCATGTTGAAGTGGAAGCACCTCTTGCAAATTCAATACCATCAAGGGCTTCCTGCAAATGCAATCAAGATTCAGAAAGAATGTTCATTAATTATGAAATTTTGTAAGCCAATTAGAAAAGACAAAATACATAGAAAGGGGGAAAAAATGGCTAAGTTGGGAAAAAGAAAACTATACTTTCACAAAGGGTGAAATGGCAGAGGTATTAACTTCCTCAGTAATGCTGTTACCTGAAAAAAAAGATATTCAAGTAGAAAATAAAGACAAAGTCACTAATAAAAAAAGGAAATGTTCACCAATGCCCCTGTGGTTTGCTTCAGAATCATTTATGCCCTGTGATTTTTTTTTATCACTTATGCCCCTATGCTTTGTAAAAAATGAAAAACCATAGGAGTATATGTGATAAAAAATATACCCTTTTGCAAATCACAGGGGCATATGTGATAAAAAAATCACAGGGGCACAAGTGATTATGAAGGAAACCACAGGGCCATTGGTGAATTTTTCCCTTAAAAAAAGGGTAAACCCGGGTGCACAGAGCCTCCTGACAGTCGAGGGTAGCTTTTTTCCAAACTCAAATTCATGACATTTTGATCACAAAGAGCAACCATACCGCTGTTTCAAGGGTCACCCTCAAAGAAAAATTTGCCAATATAGCAAATAAATAAATAAATTCACCAATACTTGGTAAAAAAAACAAAGTTAGGACAAGGAAAAATACCACTATTAAATACCCATACTGGCAATGCATTAAGGTCCTCTGCTAGCTGCTTAAGAAAAATAAGTAACATAATTTACAAAACAAACCACATATTTCAAGTTAATAGAACAAAATAACTAGAAAGAGGTACCTACTTGTAGACCTTCAAAATAGCCTAATCCATCATCAGTCCAGTAACCCCATTTATCACCAAAGTGTCCAGGTCTGTGCTCCCAGGGTCCAATGGTATCTTTCCATCTAAATGCATTTCTTGAATATAATCCTTGAACAAAACAACCACCTATTGCAGTGTATTGAAAAAAAAAGAGCATTATGCTCAAAAAATGTCCTTGTAACTTTAGAAGTTTAATTTTAATTATCAATTTGTTCATACCCGGAAATCTTAAAAATCTTGGTTTCAATTCTGCCACCATTTGAAAAAGGTCCTTTCTGAAACCATGTCCCTGTGCCAAGAGAAGAATGAAACTATTGGACATTGAAGTAAGTACCAATAACAGTAGCCATTGACCCTTTTACTCAAATGAGTCAAATCATTTGAACAAAACCTTATATGTGTCCAAGGGCATAGCTGACACTTGGTCCAACCATAACACCCCTTTGTTGGTTGTTGTTATTTGAAGACTTGAATCATGATTTGTTCCCTTGGCCTCCAACACAGTCTCCACCTTTTCCCACATGGAACCATTTACACCAACACTCCTACAAAATAGATGAGTCACTTGTTTATTACTTATTACTCAATAAATGCAAAAGAAAATCTATTTAAGTGTAGAGAGTCTCAACAACTTGATGTCAGTTGAAGCCAGTTTTACACCATCATCTGATCCCACTAGTGAAACTTTTAGGCCAATTAGTCCTATTGAGCGAACATAGAACACCACTTTGTACTTCTTCCCTTGCTCAATATTCTGAACATAGAAAACAAAATGTTATCAAGTTACAAAGTATCTTGATTGAAAATAAAAAGTAGAAGCATTAGTACAAGTAGCTAGTAATTTCATATATATGTATAGAGGTAGGATCCTTTGACCCCAGTGTTAAATTTCAAATTTGACACCTTATCTAAGAACCATTAAATCAAAAAAGATCAATGGTGTAACATGCTTACAAATCAGAGACATTGATCTTTTTTTATCTAATGACTCTCATATGAGGTGTCAAATTTCAAATTTGACACTGGTGTCAAAGGATCCTACCTCATGTATATATATATATGTGTGTGTGTATGTATAATAAAATGTGACATTATATGAGATATTTAGTCTCACCATGCCCCAGTAACCAGGGTTAGAGATACCAACACCATAGGGGCTGTTAGATAGTACTTCCATTCGTAGGGCAATTTTATTACGCTCAAAGCAAGAGGTATGATCAGTTGATACAAGTATGGATGATTCATCTCCAATAACTGACCAAGGATAAATATTTGAGGGTACAGTTTGTCCCCCAGATTCAAAACCTGAAACAGAAATTCTCTGTCTTAGTAAAAATCAACACCTTCAACAATACAAGTTTAGTGGATATGAAAATGACCTCTATTGCTCACAAGCTCAGCCCACAATCCTCCAGCACCAGCATGATTTATCTCCTTCAAAACAAATTCAAGAGTTTAGTCACAGATAAGATTATAATCCACCAAACATGAAAACATGTTGAAGTAGCATTCAAGGAGAAAAGTAAAAGTAACAAAATTAGTCTCTTGATGTAAGTTCATAGCTAACCTCAAAGAAAACTCCCATAAAGGTTTCAGAGATTTTCCTCCCTGATGCATTAGAAGCATTTACTATCAGCTTTGCTGTATGCACTGGTTTAGCTTCAATAGCATAGCAACAAAGTACGATGCCAAGAAATATTGTGCAACATGAAGGCATGGTTTAGAAGGTTTAACTTAGCACCGAACTGATCCAACACAAAACAAAGAAAGCATCACTTGAATTTACACAAACATTATCTTCAATATCATCTTCCAGCTCCAATACACACACATATATATACATAGATAGACAATGTGATTAAGATATATCACATTAACATTCTCATATTCTTGCTCAGCAAAATTATTGAATGGACCACTCTCTTTATTTAATTAGCTTACGAATTCACCTTCCTTTCTTAGCTGCATGACAAACTAGATTCCTTCTTACTTGTTCCGTTGATTTGTGAAATTAAGGGGCAATGTGTTCCCGAGAAATTCTTACTAGGGATAGATTCAACACAAGCTGACAACTCATTCAAAATCAATGCCAACTCAGCACATTAAATATAAGATCAAATAATAGTGATTTTACATAAAACTATTTGAGCTTTGTATGTGACTTATGTTAAGATATATAGATGTTACCTTTATATGTGAGTATGTGACATGTGCTATTTGAGTCCTTTACTTACTAAGTTCATGTTATCAATGGCTAAACACAGAAAACAAGCCAAAAGGACAACCCCATTACATTGTCCACAAGTAGACATTAATTAACAGAAGGAACAAATACTTACAAACTTGGTCCATTTTCATCATGGCCCAGCAATGAGAAGAGACACTACAAATGGTGGAGACTTCCAAAGAGAAAAAATGGCATATGTTAAAATGCACCCAATAATCTCTTGCTACAGGACAGTCACCGTTTAGCATTTTGTACAAAAGAAAAAAAGGCTACTGGCTCATGCAACTGAAACATTCTGTTTCATAATGAACCTTACACAAGAAATTAGTATTAAGATCTAATGCATGAATAAATCTTTGGTGCTACTTTAGCACCAAAGATTCAGTACATCTCACCAATGAGAATATTATATGTCAGCCAAAATTCTCTCTTTTCTGCCAATTTTGTTTTCTCTCATCTGATGTGTAATGCTCTTATTTGTGAGCTACACTGAATCTAGGTGCTACAGTAGCACCAAGAATTTATTCCTCGTGCATTAGATAATTAATCTTTGTATTGTTTTGGAAGGATTGTTGTACGTTTTGGTCTTATAGCCTTAGAAACTAATCCAGTTGTATTTGTGGGCCAAAGCACTAGGCTTGGACTAGAAGGTTTATCCTATTTCGTAGCTTAACTTATTTTATTTTATAATTCAAGACGGATTCATTTAGTTTGATTACATATGAATATTGTATTGGTGATTCTAAATGATTCTTGAATTGTTTGTATAGTGAGATTTATGTTGTTTCCCTCAAAATGGTATAATATCTCAAAAGTAACAATGTTCTCAAAGGCAATGATATATATCAAAGTTTTGTGAAGAGTCATAGTAGATATGGTCTCAAGTGAAGGTTGAGAGCAAAGGAGAAATGAGTATGAGGGCACAGTGATTTTAGATGTATTTCAATAGAGTAATAACTCTCCGAATGATGTGTAAAATGTATCTCTTCGATGGCTGAAGATGAGTATTTATAGATGGAGAAGATTCCTCAATAATGAGTGAGAGAATGAGCCACAATCGTTTTGGCCTAATGAGCCCCATTGTGTGTAAGGCAAAACGTGAGGTGTGACCTGTGTTAGAACAAGGAGTAAAATCCTCTACAATAGGTCTAAAAGGCTCACTTTAGCAATCCAACTCTAGTATTTAAGTAAAGGAAAGTGTTATGATGAATGATGAAGATGAGATCCGAATTCAATCTATCATCATTACTATATTATCATATCGTGTCCTACCAATTTTATTGTTATTTACTTAATGAAAAAAAATTATTGTGACAATAAATTCAGAGTTATTTACTTAGTAAAAATTATTGTTATTTACTTATATCATCATTACTATTTTTTTTTTACTTAATGAATTAATAAATTCATAATTGAGAAACCACGACATTTCATCTGAATCATTGATTTTGATCAATTTGATGATTATAATTTATTAAAAATTAAAAATTAATTAATTAATGTAACTCAATAAATTATTACAATAAAATTGACATAAATTAACTCTTTAAATGAACTGTCAAATGATCATGTATATTTTATGTAATATCATGACAAATAAATGTAATATCACAACTCATAAGTGATGATAATTAAAATAAGGATTTAATAAAGGAGATAACATTATTTATTGTGACATGCAAAAAAAAAAAAAAAAAACTTTTCCGTTACAGTAATATTGGAAGGGCTAATATATGTTCGCATATATATGTAACACTCTAATCTTTAAATAATATATAACTATGATCAACACAGCAAAATAAATATAATGAATCAGTCATAACAATAGCATTTGAAGTGTCTCGTTGTTGTACTTGTACACATCCCCGACTAATGAAACCTCAAAATTATCTTTGATGGCGATATATGCTTTGCATCTGTACTTTCTTTCATCGTTCCTTCTCTCTAGATTTTGTATAAAAAATTAAGAGTTTGATGTCTTTCATATTACAAAGATAAAATTATCTCTCACGTACATATGCATAAAAAATATATAAGGCATATATTTTCTTTTTTTCTCTTTCTCTTCAAACGATTTTATATAGACTTTACACACTTTTATATATAAACAATTTTATCTCTTATTAAACCCATAAAATAATCATTGTCACGAAAATTACCCGCTTTTCATATTTCAATTGGAACTTCACATCGACAGGAAAACATGTGGGCATGATACTCCATAGTCCATACTTTGAAAGTCCAAGAAAATAAAATAATTTAAATAAAAAACTTGTGACGTGGAAGGAAATCTGGGCCCCACTTCTTCACCCTCTCCGCGTCCAAACCGCGTAACCGCGTTCCTACTTTACAAGTTGCGTGGCGATAAGGTGAGAGGAAAAATTAAAATCAAATAGAAATAAATAAATAAATACATTATAATAATTAAAAAAAAAAACATTTAAAGGATAACCAAGAATCACTCTCCACCACTTAACAAGTAACAACTAACAACTGTAACTATTCATAGGAACATTGAATTTTGTTAAGAAAAAACAGTTTTTTTTTTAAATGGTAATGCTGTAAATAGAATTTAATTGGTAAGGTTTGGTCGGGTACGGTAAGTTCCACATAAAACAGGTGAGTTCGTGATCGTTGACCGTGTATTTGTCTTAACATACTTATTTTGCCACGTGGCTATGTTGTCACCGTCAGTAATCTGAGAACACTGCTGGCTAATTGTGTACTTCAATTCGTTCTGTGCTGGCTTTTGTTGATTGATAATTGTACATTTACATTTATGCCCCTGATTGTGACTTAAGATATTTGCTACCTTGTCTGAAATCTTTGTCCAGTAATGACGTATCTTACCTAAAATGCCCCTGTTCTGTGACGATTGAAATTCAAGTTATTTTGAGAATTGTCTTAATTTTTATTATCAATATGACATTAATACCCATCTAGCTTATGGAAATTAACCAAATTAATAAACAGTTTATTCATTTGAATCTGTATTTAAACTAGCAATTTCATAATCAAAACCATTTTTTTCATTTGGATTATGTTAAATAATTTAATTTAAAAATAAGTACAGTGTTAAACAAACTTTGTTATATTATTATAAAATCCTCAAATCTTATTTAAACAAGTTTTGGAAGAATAAGATGCATTTTAAAAAGCAAAATGTAGAGTTAATCATCATTATAATAAACACATATATTAAAAATTACAAGACCTAAACAAAACTCATTTAAAAAAAAAATTATTACCAGTTTAAAGATAACTTCATCAATGCAATTGTGTATATTTTTAAATGAGTCGACGATTTTTTTTTATAAATATTTTATGTACTTATTTTCCTAAAGAAAAATATTAAGAGACTAAAAAGAAAACTGTATTTTGTTTTTGATAATCAAAGAAAAAAGGACTTAAAATTTTAATAATTTAAAAGTACTTCTTTTTTAAAATCATAACATAACACAATAATAAATGGGGAAATTTTTTTTTCCTAAGATAGTCATTTTAATTTAAACTACTATTTTTTATTTAATATTTAAATTAAAAAAATCCTCATTTTCTCTTACCATGATTTCTATTGTTCTCATTATAAAACATAATAATTTTGAATAAAATAACATAATTCTATGAACTTTTTAAAAGACAAACACTAATTCTATTATAAATATATATAAATGTAGGGTTTAGTGTTTGTCCTCTTAAAGAACATGGAGTTATGTCACTTTAAGAGTTTAAGTGAGAAAAATACACAAGCAATGAAAATCATGATAGAGAGAAATTGAGTGATTTTTTAAATTTAAATTTTAAATGAAAGATATTAAGTTGTGTCTTTCTATCTTTTAAAATGACATAACTATATGTCTTTTAAAATGATAAATATTTTTTCCATTAATGTATAGTATAAAATTAGATATTTAAAAAATTTATTTTAATTAATAAGTACTTAAGGAGGTAACAGATGGAGCAATAATTAATTAACTAATTATAATTATAGATATACTAACTAATTTGACTTAAACCATTTGAAAATAAAAAAAACAGAGGTACAACAAATGTGTGGGAATGATTGAAGGGCAAGGTGGGTACTATGGGTAAAAACTGAAGGGGCAGAAGGGGCAAAAGAAGAAAAGGAAAAAGAAAAAGAAAAAGAAAAGTCAAAAATGGTAAAATTGTGTTAAGACCGTGTTTGGATCGAGGTTCATTGATATATAAACGCCAACATTTGTTCAAAGATGCGTTCTCGCTTTCTCTTTCTCTCTCTCTTTCCGTTGTAACTCATAAGAAAGAAAGAGCGATTTTCTCTCTCTCTCTCTCTCATAAGAAGAAAACAATGGCAGATCAACTCTCCGACGAACAGATCTCCGAGTTCAAGGAGGCCTTCAGCTTGTTCGACAAGGATGGCGATGGTTCGCATCTCTCTCTCTCTTTTGTTTTGAGTTTTGTGTATTTGATTTGATCTTAACGCGTGCGAGTTTCGCAGATCGGTGTTTCTTTTCGTTATTTTGTTTTTAACAAGCCGGTGCAAAAAAATTTATTAGGAAATTAGTCAGATTGTTAATTATTGATTTTTTTAAGAAGCTTCTTTTTTTAAAAAAAAATGTTAATTTGGTTATTTATTTGAGCTGTTCTGTGGTTTTAGATCTCGGATTTTTTGTTTTAAAAAAAATGTTAATGTTTTGCGCTATTGTAATGTTAATTTTGTTTTTTCTGTTTTGAACTTTTGTGCGAGAAAAAAATGTTGACGTTATTATTCTGGCCGTTATTTTCTTGTCTCTGTTTTTTATAACGAGTACCGAAGAGGATGATTAATAGAAGAAACTATTGTTTATTATTTATTTATTGTATATGTGAATCACACGTAATGTTTGATTTTTGTTTTTCTTGTTGAAATTTTGTATTGCTGGAGCTTTTTTTTTTAGTGTTTGTAATATATAATAAAATATTTTCTACCTGAAAAATGAATTTTGGTAACTAGGTAGATCTTGGTGTTGGAATTTTTTGTCCTGCTGTTTTGGTTTGAATTTTCAGGGGAAACGGGGGCAAAAGAAAAGAACGGAGTTTATGCTTTTTGGACAGAAAAGAATAATAGTTTGATTCCTTTTTTTTTTTTTTTGGTTTCTCTGGATTTTCTGATCAATAATCTTCAAGCATAGATATTCTGATGCTAACGAGGAAGTCAGGGATAAAATTATCACTAGATAACATTTAACTGTTAAGTACAGTTACATTTGCAACTCTTTTTTAAAAGTATAATTGACATTCTTGTGAACATGATTCATTTATATTTTCCCTATGGCTTGTGAGCATGTTTATGTGTCTTGAGAAGAAACATGGCAAGTGTTAGAGAAAATTTTAAGAATGAATGCTTGAATGAATGGGAGAAGTTGATTACACACTAGTCATATGTGGCTTTTTATATTACTAGAGTATCTAATAATGAGGCTATAAAAGCTGTTGTTGATTGTGTTACTTATTGTAAAGAATCATTTCAACCTATAAGTTTAAGGTGTTAAGATGAAGACCACGATAATCATTTTATATTATATTTCTCTAACATATATGGTGTGAACTTGCAGGCTGTATCACAACCAAGGAGCTTGGAACTGTTATGCGTTCATTGGGGCAAAACCCTACTGAGGCTGAGCTCCAGGACATGATTAACGAAGTAGATGCTGATGGAAATGGTACCATTGACTTCCCTGAGTTTCTGAACCTCATGGCTAGGAAGATGAAGGACACTGATTCTGAGGAGGAGCTGAAAGAGGCGTTCCGGGTTTTCGACAAGGATCAGAATGGTTTCATTTCTGCTGCTGAGCTCCGCCATGTGATGACCAACCTTGGGGAGAAGCTCACTGATGAAGAAGTTGATGAGATGATTCGTGAGGCTGATGTTGATGGTGATGGCCAAATAAATTACGAGGAATTTGTTAAGGTGATGATGGCCAAGTGATCGCATCAAGAAGGTAAATGAAGAAATGTTGATTAAAAGGGGGAAAAAAAAACGAAAAAAATTGGACTAGGTTGACTTGTATAACAGTGCTCGTAGTCCTTGTCTTTGTTCTTACATTTTTATTTGATGGTTTTTTAAATCCAACCTTAAATGGCTATTAGTGGTATGTTCTGCTGCTGATAGTTGTGGTGGAATGGTATCTTCTTAGTTTGTCTTGTAATTTTATCCAGAAAAAAAAAAAGGTTGTAATATTTATGTCACTTTGCTTTCTACCGCTCCTCATTTTGGTGAACTGTGATGATATTTAACATGCGCACAATAGCTTAATCTCAGGACTTTTGGGCTTAAGAAGAATAATCTCGAAATCTTGAATTTGTGTAAAGATAATTAAGGCAACAGACCATAACTGATACGTCGGATACATGGATTTTGGAATTTGAATTACTTGTCCAGTACATTGTATGTAGTGCAAGTTATTCTAAATTATCTGTAATCAATCATCTCTTCTAAAGCAGAAGATCCTAATCACAGAAGACAGTGAGAAGATGAAGAGTAATAGAGGTGTTATTTAAACAGTCTTAAATTATCAATTATGTGCAATCAAGAATATCACTTCTGACTGAAACAAGCCCAGATTGTACATTTTCATGTACACAAAGAAATATTTCATTCTTGCTAGATTATAATTTGGGATAAAGGCACCATTTCATAAACCTGTCACAGTCACACCCATTGCTGTCTGTAGTTTTCCTTATTTACAGCAATGATAAAAGTTGATATCTTCTGATAGATTTTTTAAAATAAAAATAAATAAAAAGTAAAAAATAATAATAATAATAAACTCACTAAGTTCTTTTCAGTTGTTAATTAGAAATGGATTTTATTCCGGGTATATACCCGAGTAGGCCTCATGGGTTTAGGCCCACTTGGTGAGGATGTAAAGGCTTTTCTACTCAAACAAGACATATTTGGTTTGGGCTATATAATACCAGAGCCCAAAACTAATACGTCTCAAGTCCATAATCAAGAAGCCCAAGTTACAAGCCACGCAACAGCAAGAGATACTTGCATTAGAAGAACAAACTATGACAGATAAATGCTAATAGCTTTAACAGTTTTCTGTTATGATGTTAGCATAGTTGTAGTTCAGATAGAGGTAGTTGTTTTCTTCTTTTGTATTACGCTTAGTATAAATCAAAACCTTGATGTAATCTATGATTCATTCAATGAAATCAATTTTATTCAATTTTGTTATAGTATCAGAGCTCTGGTATTCTGCTTCATTTATTCGTCATTCATCTTCTTCGATTGTTCTTGATCTTTCTTTCATCTCAAGCCTTTCTTTCATAGCAATGGCTTTTGTACCAGATTTCAACACAAACCATTATTGTACCTACATCCAAATGAAAGTCCTTCTCTGGTTTTGGTATCACCACCATTGATTGGAAATAACTACCATACATGGGCCCGAAGCATGACTGTGGCTCTTTTCTCAAAGAACAAGATCTGTCTAGTCGATGGAACCATTGATCCTCCTGATGTTGATGATCCAACTTATTCTCAATGACATCGATGCAATACAACCGTTTTGGCATGGATTCATAGATCAATTTCCAAATCCATTGCAAGATCCATTATTTGGATAGAGTCTGCACGAGATGCATGGTTGGATCTTAAGGAAAGATTCTCCCAAACAGATATTTTTCGCATTTCGGATCTCCAAGAAGAAATTTGTAAGTTGTAACAAGGGGAACGTCCTCGTTCTGAATTTTTCACTGAACTTAAGACAATGTGGGATGAGTTAGAGAATCTTCCTACATGTGAATGTGCTCCTCCATGTGCTTGTGGAGCGATGCTGAAGGTGCGAGCTTACCGTGATAAGGATCATGTGATTCGGTTCTTAAAAGGATTGAATGATCAGTATACTTCGATCAGGTCACAGATCATGATTATTGATCTTTTGCCTAATATCAATAAGGCTTTTTCGATGACCGTTCAACAGGAAAGACAGTTAGGTTCTGAATCCGGTAATATTGTTAGCAATAATGTTCAATCATTTGCTATATTCAACAGCAACACTGCGAACAATAATAATCGCAGACCTTTCAATCTAACTGCTGGAAGGTATAGCAGAGGACGTGGTTTTGCTGGGAGAAATGGCTCTGGCTGTGGATTTGGAGGTAGAGTGAGCACTCATTGTGGGAGATCAAACCACACCGTGGAGACATGTTATCAATTACATGGATATCCACCTGGATATCGGTCAAGAATTCCTGATTCTCGCATTGCAAATGATTCTCGCACTGCCAATCATGTATCCACCGAAGCTGATGATTCCAATATGATGAATACTAACCAGATTTCCCAAGATCAATACGAACACATCCTCTCGATCTTGAACAGCAATAAATCTGAATGTACAGTTGCTTCATCATCTCATCATGCTAATGTGGTACAGATTTCAAATGCTGAAACCAATGCATCAGGTATCTCACGTGATCAGTGGATTGTTGATACTGGTGCCATTGATCACATTTCTCATCTTTCTTCTTGCTTTATGAATATTCACAAAATTGAGCCAATCACAATTAATCTTCCTGATGGTACACAAGTCGTATCTTCTCATTTTGGTTCAATCTATTTGTCTCCAAAACTGATTTTAAAAGATGTCCTTTTAGTGCCTGAATTCCATGTCAACTTAGTTTATGTTTCAAAGTTGTTAAGCTCACTTAATTGTTTCCTCACATTTTCTAATTCCTTTTTCCATATTAAGGAGACACAATCCCAGGAGATGATTGGTATTGTTGAGCGGAAGGGAGGTCTATATGTGATAGTCTGTGCTGGTGGTGCTGCCAAGTCTGACCACAAGACACATGGCCAAGGCAGCTGTGATATATATAAATCAGCCTGTTTTGCTGATAGTCCAAAATCTTTCTTATGGCATAGACGTTTAGGTCATGCTTCAGATACTGTATTAAGTATCATGTCATTACAATTTCCCTTTATACATAGTCATCATGTAAAGCCTTGTGATGCTTGTCATCTGGCTAAGCAAAAACGTCTTACCTTCTTTCCTTCACAGAATAAAATAGCCAAGATATTTGATGTAATGGCTGTGGATATATGGGGTACTTTTACCAGTCTTTCAATACATGGCTATAAGTATTTTCTGACTATAGTGGATGGGTTTTCTCGTTTCACATGGGTGGTACTCATGAAAAATAAAAGTGAAACTCGAGGAAATATTAAAAACTTTATGGCTTATGTTGAAAACCAGTTCAATACCACAATCAAGATACTTCGTAGTGATAATGGTAATGAATTCTCCATGAATCAATTTTTCTCAGAGAAGGGTATTCTCCATCAAGTTACTTGTGTTGAGACTCCGGAGCAAAATTCATTAGTTGAACGTAAGCATCAACACTTGCTCAACGTTGCTAGAGCACTATATTTCCAATCTTCATTACCACTGACCCTATGGCCATATGCTGTAACACATGCAGCACACCTTATTAACCGTACTAGTTCTCCTATCCTTGATAACAAAACACCTTATGAAAGCCTATATGGATCATTACCTGATCTCTCTCACCTTAGAGTATTTGAGAGTTTATGTTATGCTTCCACTCTTAAATCCCATCGAACCAAGTTTAGTCTTAGAGCAAGAAGAGCTGCCTTCCTTGGATACAGAGAAGGGACCAAAGGATCCTTACTTTATGACCTCACATCACATTCCTTATTTGTTTCTAGGCATGTGGTTTTCTATGAAACCGTGTTCCCTTTTCAAAAAGCCTACACACCTACCACTACACATCAACCTGCCTCTTCTGATTCCTTCTTTCCTTTCAATCTCATAGACACCGAACCTATTATACAGCCATGCTTTCCCACAGATATAGCTAACCCTCTTGTTACTGCTCTGAGTCTCTTTTACCCGTAGCAACAGAAACTACAATACCTACTGATGTTGACACACCAATGCTGCATCCTAATAGTCCAATGGATATGGTCCCTCTTCATGATACACAGTAACCAATGATGCTGACACAATCACCATGAATCCTGATAATTCAGCAACTATAGCTCCTCTTCATCGGTCATCCCGTTTGCACACTGCTCCACATTACCTAATAGACTATCACTGTGGCCTCTCAGCTACTCAACACGCCAACACATCTCCAGGTACTTCTATACCTGCTAAATATCCTTTATCTGATGTCATGTCTTATGATAATTGTTGCTATTCATATAAACACTTCTACCTGAATTCTTCCATTCACTTTGAGCCTCACACTTATTCTCAAGCTTCTAAATATCAACATTGGTAAATGGCTATGCAAGTCGAACTATCAGCTTTTGCTCAAAACAACACTTGGTCACTTGTGGAGCTACCTAGAGGAAAACAATCCATAGGGTGCAAATGAGTGTACAAGATCAAATATCGATCGGATGGCTCGATTGAACATTACAAAGCCCGTCTAGTGGCTAAAGGCTTCACTCAGCAAGAGGGAGTCGATTACTTTGATACTTTCTCCCCTGTGGCAAAGCTTACTTCAGTTCGCACT
This sequence comes from Gastrolobium villosum, assembly GCA_032173675.1. NCBI lineage: Eukaryota > Viridiplantae > Streptophyta > Magnoliopsida > Fabales > Fabaceae > Gastrolobium > Gastrolobium villosum. The sequence goes on from JAVKPL010002261.1 coordinate 145,490, forward strand.
TTACTAGTTGTTGCTGCCATTAAGGGATGGTACCTAGAACAGTTGGATGTGAATAACGCATTTCTCCATGAAGATGTGTACATGGATCAACCACAAGGTCTTACAGCAACGTCCAAGCTTGTTTGTAAACTTAACAAGTCACTTTATGGACTCAAGTAGGCAATGGTATGCCTAGTTATCCTCAGCCTTGGTTTCTCTTGGTTATGCACAAGCTCAGGCAGATCACTCCATGTTTATTTTGAGTGATTCTGGTACATTTACTATGCTATTGGTTTATGTGGATGATATCATCCTTTCGGGCAAATCCATTGCTGACATACAACGAGTCAAGACATTTTTGGATGGTGAATTCAAAATAAAGGATCTTGGTAGCCTTCGATTCTTTCTAGGCCTGGAAGTAGCTTGGTCAAGGACTAGTATTGTGCTGAATCAACGTAAATATGTCCTTGAGCTTCTAGCTGATGCTGGTCTTCTTGGCTCCAAGCCATTTTCCACTCCAATGGATGCTCAAGTGAAACTCAGCCGTTCTCAAGGCTGTATTTTACAAGACCCCACTTCCTATCATCGGCTGATTGGACGCTTGCTTTACTTAACAACTACACACCCAGATATTTGCTTTGTTGTGCATCAACTCTCACAGTTTGTTTCTGCTCCTACCGATGCTCATTTACATGCTGCACATCGTGTCTTGAGATATATTAAGAACTCACCTGGTACTGGTTTGTTCTTTCCGGTTTCTGGTGACTTGCATGTCAAGGCCTTTGTTGATGCCGATTGGGCTTGGTGCCCAGATACTCGTCGGTCTGTAACCGGGTTTTGTGTTTTTGTGGGATCTTCCTTGGTTTCATGGAAATCTAAGAAGCAAACCACTGTTTCTCGATCTTCCTCTGAAGCAGAATACCATGCTCTTGCTAGTCTCTCTTGTGAATTGCAGTGGCTCAAGTATCTCTTTGAAGATCTTCATCTTCCATGGTCCAAGCCTGCATCTGTCTACTGTGACAATCGGTCTGCTATTTACTTGGCTCATAACCCCACTTTTCATGAACGTCCTAAGCATATAGAACTTGACTGCCATGTTACACGAGAAAAACTCACTTCCGGTCTCATCTGCTTGCTACCTATTTCCTCCGCTAACCAACTAGCTGATGTTTTCACTAAACCATTGTCTTCCTCCATCTTTCGTTCTGCAATTATCAAGCTGGGTGTTCTGAATATCCTACGCCCATCTTGTTGGGGGGGGGGGGGGGGGGGGGTAATACTAGAGCCCAAAACTAATAAGCCTCAAGTCCATAATCAAGAAGCCCAAGTTACAAGCCACGCAGCAGCAAGAGATACTTGCATTAGAAGATCAAACCATGACGGATAAATGCTAGCAGCTTTAACAGCTTTCTGTTAGGACGTTAGCATAGCTGTAGTTCAGTTAGAGTTAGTTGTTTTCTTCTTTTGTATTACGCTTAGTATAAATTAAAATCTTGATGTAATCTGTGATTCATTCAATGAAATCAATTTTATTCAATTTTGTTACTATAGCTTATGAACCCAGGTCGTGGGATCTTATCCACGAATTCTCTCGCGCTTTTTGGTACGCACTATTATCCTCTAACTGAACTACACTAAAGCTTCGATCACCATGATGAATACATTCAAGGCTTGTATAAATACATCAACAGTACTTAAAGGAGAACACTTACATTCGGATTACATTCAACCACTCATCAAGCCTTGTTACAATCATTATCGTATACACTTATGTCAGACCAATCTCATATCCAGCCTTAGAACATACCCCATACACTTAACCCAACCATCATAACTTAGTAATTAGTGTTCACTCCGAACCGGTTCAACCTCAGAATTTTTTCTAAACTAATATCTCATGTATGCAATTCAGATATAGTGGACCCAATTACTGTTTAATCACTTCACCTTTTTAGACATAATTTCCCCCTATTCTCTCTATGTATGTGCCCCTCTCACGTGAGGGATCACATTGCCTCACATCAGAGTAGAGTCCACATGGCAAAAAAACAGTTTTGGCTCACCCTCTCCATGTAAGGAAAATCTTCATTTCGCTATAAATATCACACTCCTCCATTAAGGACACACCTTCATCTTCACACTCAATTTTTGTGTCCTCACTTTGCTGAATTTCAGCCCAATACAGTCAAATCGTGCCATTGTACTACATCTCCCTTGATTCTCAACCTCCATGTGAGACATAATACTTGTGATTTTTCATTTGAGCTCTTATTTACCATACTAATACCGCAATCGATCACAATAATAAATAAAGGTTTGTTTCTGGTTCTAGAAAGAATTTTCAATGCTTTTGCTTTCTGATCATGCTTTCTATTTAAATGATTTTACTCCCTCCCAGTTTGATTTCCAAAGCAGATGCAAATGATAAAGGGTAAAGGAATCTTAATTTTTGAGATTGTGATCAACCATGGCATGACAAAGGTCCAAATTTGCCTTGCTCCCTCATTAAATGTAATGTAGGCAGAAAGAGAGAAAAAAAAAAAAAAAAAAAAAAAGTGAAAGAAACCTCGAATTGGATTCACTAGTGTTAAATTTCACATGAACTAGTCATCTGAAAATTGTGTCCAAACCTATGTTCCCAGATTCCACATTCCCCTCTCCCCATCTCCCTTTTCTCTTATATCAATAAACAAAACTAAACCACAAATGAAAAGTTGAATTATTGAACATTACAATCTTTTCAAGCTTCTTTTTCTGGCATCTATCTTCTTCTTATCTCCCTGAGCTTTACCTAGTCCACCTTCCTTCTTTTGTGGTGCAGAAACTACTAGTGCAGCAGCAGAACCATTGACAGCTGGCTCCGCCGCAACAGCTGCATGTTCTTGGCTGTTTCCTCTAGTTGCCATAGTTGAGGGGGCTAAAGGGGGTTGCAACAATAATGCAGCACCCGATGGTGCAGTTTTGACACCAGCATTAAGAACTGACGTGTTTGTCTGATCAACATTCAGAGCAGTCCTAGATTCAGATATAGCTCCACTTTTAAATTTGGACTTTGGTTTTGCATGGATTCCAGTGTAAAGTCTGCATGCAACAAATGAAGCTCTTTAATTATGAGGGCGAAGGGTGGTAAAATCTACATATTAAAGATGTAAAAAGTAGAATGGATAAATATCCAGAGTTTAAAATCAAATCAAATCAAGATTATTAGCATAACTATCATCAAACATGAGAATTTCTTTAAATTTCAGTAACTTTCTTGACACATATACCTCAATGAAGTAACTGAAATTTCAAGACAATGATTTAAAACCAGCTCCTCAATAAATCCCAACTTGCGAGGGTAAAGGTGAGAAAAATCCTTGTACGTAATTTTACCCTTACATTTTTGCAAAGAGGTTTTTATTTTTAAAATTTAATAACAAAGGAACTTTACCACGACTTCATACTCGTCTTTTTAAATTTCAAGGAAATGGAGCTCAAAATATATAGCTTAAACAAGGTATATATAAGCTGTCTCTCTGAACTTGGACAGAAGGTGAATGTAAAATTTACTATTACTATATTAGGAAGACAAACAATCAATTAAAAAGAACAAAACAGAAATCCCCGACATGTGTTGCTTCAAGTTTTGTTGGCCACACAATATTCTGAGAACAAAGGTAATCTTAACTCTTTAAGTACTCAATTTCACATCTAGATTCCATACGAGAAATTAATTGACAACACCAATAATATTTTATTGTATTAACTCACCTTGCATGTCTAGCATACTCCTCATAATTTTCAAGGAGCAGTTTGCCAGCCTGTTCGTTGAGAGCGGATTCCGGAAATGGTTCAATTAATAGACACCTAACAACCTGTTAATTATGGTAAACTGAAGTTAATGAATACAGAGACCGATCATGCAAAACTAAATTCAATAAATCAATAAGATCTAAATAACTCTCCGCAACCAGACAGGTCAAAAGAAATAATGAGATTTTGCATAACTTACAATGAGAACATGTCGTAACCCAAGACTAGGATTCCAGTCCTTTTTAAGTGTGTTGACACATATCTCTCCATTGGTTGCAATATTTGGATGGAAAATCTTAGTTAGGAAAAACCCTACAACAATAGCATCACAAATTTGACTGTGTCACATAAGACAAAAGAATAGATGGGAAATTGGGAATATTTGAACCAAGTCAAGCAAAATATGACTGTAGGGCAAATAAATGTCCTTCAATTAAATAAATAATATATTTGAAATTCCAAAAGGAAAAAACTGATAATATAATTCTGTCTCAAAGTGTAACTAGAAGATTGTAAAATGGTCCATAAGGATTGTCTAAAGTAAACCAACCTTTAGGTGGAGAGTGTGGAAAATCATGAGACAATAACAACTTCATACGAAAAACTCCACTATCATAAGGAGTCCCAGCTGCAACAACAAATTTCTGGTTCAGCTTGACTTCATTAGCTAATGCTAAAACCCAAATTTAGAACATAAAGCTACATACCTGGACCTTCAATGTCAGCATATATTATTGAAAAATCATCATCATTTACCACAACTTTGATACCCTCGGGAGGGGATTCATCAAGATTTTTTAATTCCTTGGCAAGTAGCTTTATTACATTTGGTGGAAGATTTTCATTAGTCGCCTGAAACAAAAACACCATACCTACAGTGTAAGAATATTAAAACATAAAACTGATACAAAGATCATGTTTTGGCTCAGTGAATTCCAGAGTTTAAAGTAGTTATTAATAGAAAATCAAGTTCTCGACAAGCACAAGTATATTGCTAGTAAATTTAATTGTTGGATACCAAGAGATATGATGAACTAGATATCAGACTACACCTATAAGAAAATTAACTCAGAAAATAATGTGCTTAGGCAAGCAGCGTAAACCTAGTGGAGCTGTCCTCAACAAGAGTCATAAAACACAGAAGAGAAGCGATCATAAAAGTAAAGAAATGCTTACCATCAGAACATATACACCTGCACTCTATATTTGGTTCTGCCACTGCAGAGGAATGAACCTTTCCCAACCAATTTACTTAATTTTCAAATTTGCTGCTCAGAGTAAAGAAAGCAATCAAACCGCAGAAAAAGTGCCTGCAAAGGTATTTCTGATCACAAATAAATGAAATAATACAACTTTGATTTGGTGAAAAGTTCCCAAAGTATTTAAACATAAACAAGCAGAGCAGAGAGTATATGAATGGACCAGCATGTCAAAATAGAAAATAAAATAACAGAGACAACAAGAATTATACAAGGAGAGGCTGAGATTGAAAAGCAGTACAATATATTCCCATACCATTTTAGCATCTCAATCCCCTAGGCAGTAGGCAGCTATGTCAACTTAGTTACTGCAATTGTATTTCACCTCAACCCAGATTGATGAGGGATATCTCTCCTTTTCAAAAATTTCAAACAAAATCATACGCAACTACCCAGTCGCTCAGCTCGAAAGAGCCCTTGTAGTCCCAATCAACTATATTTTAACAAACAGAGGAAACTAATATACTATATATCTTTAAATATTAGCTTCTTTACAAATATACAAGGGTAAGGCTGCATACAAGAATTATCCTCACTCCTACCCTCGCTAGTCGGGATTTAATGGGGTGTAGTTTTGTGTTTTTCTAAAGAACATTTTCTTCCCCATATCTACTCACAATAGATAAAGGTTATCGAAAAATAAATGAAAAGAATTCACATCAATATAAATATTTCAGGATGCTAGTCACTCAAATCCCACATCGTAATAATTTTCCGTGTACAGTAGGATTATGGAATACTTGTGTCGAATGAATTTTAAAATTTAAATTACTGAAGATTGGTAAAAAAAAAAATGTTTGTGGCTTTGTGCTCATCAGAATGTCAAACAATCAAATAAAGGTTGAAAATTTTATAAATTATGTACTGTGTAGGTGTCTAATATACCCTCAATAACTAAATTACTTGTAGGCTTGTAGCTATAAAAATGGTAAGTTCGTTCATTTTTTAAATTATAATCATTGCACAAACATGGGGTTCAAATAATAAAATATACAGGAATCACCACTAGAAAGAAGTGCTGGAGATAAAATCATCATGCACTCAAACTAAAGTAATTGTAAAAGTTGAAGATAGTATCCCGTTTCCATTCATTCCCCAAGAGAAGCCTCCCTTCCTATGTATATATCACCACTCATCACAAAAACCAATCAAGCTAAAACTAAACTCATAGTCAATTGTGATTCAAACTCATTTTGCACCTAAAATAAATAATTTCTTTAACCCCTTCCAATAATCAAAACAATTATACAGTACACAAGCTGACACAGATGGCCACATACATAGAACCACACTATGAGTCTATGACAACTAATGGGGAATCCCATTGCAAACACTTTTCTATCCACAGTGTAAAGAGCAATATACCATTTGCAGCCATTACCCACATGAAAGCAGAGAAACCAATCAAGCATAAAATAAACTCATAATCAATTGCAATTCACAAGTAAATAATTTCTTTAACCCCTTTCAGTAAATTCAAAAATAAAAACTCTACAATATACATGCTAACAAGATGCCAATCCCAAAATAGCAGAAAGGTAGAAACTTGGATACCCTCTTCTTTAGAAGCAGAACCTAAACAAAAAATGAATTAGCAATTTTGCCACGAAAATATCAACACAGAACAGGATAAAACTAGAAAAACATTCTTGAACTACCAGAAGTAAATCAAGCACACAGAGCTTCTTTCTTTCTTTCTCGTATAAATTGACCTACAAACTCGCTGAGTGATTGAGTCACACACACACAAAGTTCCTGAACCTGAATTAATCTACATCACCAAAACACTTCTACACATTTAACAAAAAAAATAAAAATAAATAAATAAATAAACATTCTTATACCACTAAAGAAGAAAGAAACTAAAAAAGACTAGGAGAAACCACTTAGTCAGATCAAAAGAGACCCTATCACATGGTAAAAAAACCCTAATGTGCAACATTCAGGCCAAGAATCTTAATTCCAACATGAAATAAATCCCACCGCAAAAAATTAAAATAAAAAAAGATAAAGAAATAGCATTAGCATTTCGGATAGAAAATCCATTAGCACAGACTGCACAGTGCATAAAATAGAATTTAAAATAAAAAATAAAAAAAATGGGATAGCATCAAAGGCTTCAATTTCAACTCCGAATTTGAGAAAGGTAACAATTTGGTGGTACAGTTCCACACAAAATGCAAACCCCACAAAAAAAAAATGAAAAATGAAAAAATGAAATGCATTGATTAGGGGGGGAAAAAAACACCCAGATGAGTATTTACCTTCGGAGACGTTCTGTGTGGGCAAAACAAAAACCTGTGAGAGGAGAGAGAGAAAGCTTGGAGGAACACAGAGAAGAGAGAACAGAACAGAAAGTGAAATCAATGATTGAATGGTAAGACTTTGAATTTATACATCAAAATGAAAAAGAGACACGCTGCCAGTAATTAATAAAAAAATGAAATTAATAAAATAAATAATTATTACAAAAATTAAGTTGATAATGAATTTTTTTTTTTTTTTGGTACATAGTTGATAATGATTTAATTGAAATGATGTGTCTCCTCTCTTTCATTGACAATATTATAGGATAGCATCTTAACGGGGACAAATCAACGGTAATTTTTGTTTTCACTCGCTGTAAGAATATTTTATTTTATTTTATTTAGATAAATCATAGATATTTTTTACCGAGATAATCTTATTGGGGTGAATCCACAAGTAAGGCTTCAAATCCTTTTAAAGATGGTATAAATAAATTTTAAACTTTTTTTATCATTTTAAAGAATAGTTATTTTAGTTAAAATTATTATTATTTTATATAATATTTAAATTAAAAAAATTATTCACTTTCTCCAATCATAATTCAAGTTGTGTAAGTGTTTTTCTTACCACAAATACTAATAATTTTGTCTAAAATAACATAGTTTTATGTCTTTTAAAAGAATAAATATTAATCTTATAAATTAATAATTCTTTATCGGAAAATAATATAATTTTATGTCTTTTAAATGGATAAATACAAATCTCATAAATTACCTATTTTTTATAGGAAAAAATATTTGTAATTTTAAATATTACATTTTTGTGTCATTTTAGCTGAAATGAAGTCGTTTAAGTCAGTGTTCTAAAACTCCACCCCACCCCCGGTTGACCCGGGTCAAGCCTGACCCATCCCCTCTAAGGGTTGGGGTCACAAGTTGGACTCCGGGTCAGAGAGGTCAAAGGGGGTCACTGCATGTTTTTTTTAAAGAAAATTCCAAGAAACAAACTCGTTTTATTAAAAAAAAATAAAATAAAAATGCTTGCAAACCTAAATCTAATCGTTTTTCTTCTCTCCCAACAACCTAGACTTGTGGTATCTTGATACTTTGGTATCATTAGAATATGAGTTTTGTACTTTGATATCTTGATACTTTAATTAGGTTGTGTAATATTGACTTGTGGTTGTAATTGGTGAATTATGTTAAGTATATTTTTAATCTTTGATGATTGATAATTTCTTTTTTTAATATATATATATATATATATATATGTGTGTGTTTATTTTTGTAATATATAAAACCGGGTCAGCGTAGTACCCCATGACCCTCCGGTTGAACCCGTGACCCGTGACCCCTAATCTCGGCCGAGTTGATGGCCGGACCGAGTTTTTAAACACTGGTTTTGGTATATATTTAATAATTTTTTTACATTATTTCTCTTTCATTTTCATAATATTAGGAAGAGAGAAACTGAAGAAACGAAAATATAAAAAAATTATTAATCATGCACCAAAATAACATTGTTTCATCTAAAACCAAAGGTTTTTTTTTGTATATATAAAGTTATTTTATTTAAATGATAAATATGCTTCCCTTCTTCTTTTTTGGATAATCAAGAGGAATCCTCCACGGCTTTAAATATCTCCTAAAGATGGAACTATACAAGATGGAACACATGATCTCTCTTCCCCACCCTCAACTTCTATACACTAATTGAGCTATCATCATTTCATAATTTACCTTCTTTATATCTCATTATATAATAAAAAGATAGGTTATTTTATTTATTTTTTCTGTCTACCTTTGCCTACCACTCTAACACCATTAGATAAAAATCTCAATAGCTGAGAAAAATGATAAAAGTAGTTGAAATTACGATCTATCTATACATTGTTAGAAGGTGGGAGGCAAAGATAGGAAGAAAAAAAGAGATGGGTAGAATAATCTATCTATATAATATCAAATTAACCTTCTTGGATTCGTAACAGCAACACTTATAAAAACAATTTTTACTTTTTTAGAAAAAAGATTCGTTAAAAAATTATTATTTCATAAAAATAACTTTCAAGATAATAATTGTTTTTAATTTTTAAAACATAAAATAATAATTCTTTAGATTTATTATTTTTCGTTAACACTTTTAATTATAAGAACTTATTAATGGTACTTTTATAGATAAATTTAACCTTCTTTTAATTATAAATTACTTCCCAATGATAACCTTATAATTATTAAAGTTTATTATAATATTTTTTAAATAAATACAATTTATAAATTAATTTTTAAACTTTATATTCAAAATAGTTTTTAAAAACAGAATCATATTCAAATTATATATCTAACGTTTGAGTGGCTAGAAAGGGGTAGTTTGGTCAAGAGGATATTTAGTTTTTGGCACCTTAGCTAACTCCTCCAACTGGAGTTATGATTATTTAATTTAATTTAAATTCAAAAATATCAAAATATAAACAATGAAGGTTGATGATACTTTTGGTAAGTTAGCGTTGAAGTTCGAGGCTAGTCGGCACGTGGGACACAGACTACTCTCCCACTATTCGTTTTGGGGGAAAAAGTTTTTATGAACCGGGTCTATCTTATTTTTCCCTACTCCCACTCACAATTAAAATTTTTATTTGACCATTTTATCCTTGCTTTTTCTTTTACTTTCTTTTTTTATCCTTTGCATGTGAGTGGGAGCATTTATCCATTCTGTGAGCCTGGATCATGGAAATATTTCTCCGTTTTGTTTAGTTTTGGTTTTCCCGGTATTATTTTATGGGGTTTTATGATTCTCATTTAATATGAGAATTAAAATTTTTCTACACACTCTTCGATTTCCGTGCTGACATAGATCTTACATATAATTTTTTCTAACGCATGAGTCCCACATGTTTTTTATCTCTATAACAAGATTTCAATTCTCCTTCAACAAGAGAATTATAAAACTCTTCTTTTATTTATTTGGAAATAAGACGTGTATAAGCTTATATCATTTTAGATCCTAACCGTTGATGAACGGAAATCAACGGTTATGATCTAAAACGATATAAATTTAGGGTTTTATTTTTTTTCTTATGTTGCATGAGACAAGTTGTCTCATGCAACACACAAAAAATAGGTGGGATCCACTAAAAAGGAAGAGAGAGAAAATTAAAAAGCGGGTCCCACCCACTTTTTATGTGTTGCATGAGACAACTTGTCTCATGCAACATAAGAAAAATAAAACACATTAAAATAATATCTTTTAAAAGAATAGATATTTTTCCCTATTTGTTTAGTACAAAATATATTCTTTATTTATCTAGTACAAAATATATTCTTTATTTATTCGAATCAATAATTGTTAATTACAAAAATAATGTCGGAAACTGGTCTGGCTATGCTCCCACATATATATATATATATATATATATATATATATAATATAGGGGTAAACATTTCTCAAGCAGCTTGAGATAAGTATAATGTATATGATATAAAAATAAATAAAATTACAAAAACACCCTTTATTAATTCACCTAAAATTACATAAACACCCTTCATTAATCAAAACGACGTAGTTTTGGGGCTAGCCAGAGATAAACTTATCTCAAGCTGCTTGAGAAATGTTTTTCCCATATATATATATATATATATATATATATATATATATATATTTGTTCTTTTGAAAACTAATTATTTTAAATAAAATTATTATTTTTTATTAAAATTTAAATTAAAAAAATATCCACTTTCTTCTCATAATTTCTATTGTGTACTTGTTTCTTTCATTTTTTTTTATTTTCTTTAAAATGATAATTATCAAACCCATTAATTAATGGGAGTAGTATTTTTTTTTTTTAAAGACATAAAATTATGTCATTTTAGTTAAAATCACTCTATTTTATGGAAAGAGAAATAGAAATCATGATAAAAAAATTGAATGATTTTTTTTTTAAAATTTAAAATTAAATAAAAAATATTATTTTTAATTAAAATGACTATCGTTTAAAAGAATAAATATTTTTTTTCATAATTAATGAAATTCATTGCTGGTGAGTGATAACTTTTGGTTGTAGGGTAGCCTTCACTTTACTTTTTTTCTCCCCAACTATACTTTGGTGAAGCCCTGAACCAGAAGGGTGGAGCCTCCTTCTATATTGTAGAGTCATATTCCTATTAATTTGGAATGTTCCTTTGAGCTGTTTGATTGAGAAATGTAGCTTCTTCTTCATCTTTTTTTTCCCTTTAAAGTAAAGACAACCATAATATAAGATCAGCAATTTTATTTACGATTTTCCTTGGGGTCAAATATACAAAAGGTCTTACAACATAACATATATGCCCTTTTTAAAAATAAAATTAAATAAAATAAAAGTTAAAGATGGGGTTTACCCAATTTAAGGTTAAAGCATTTCATAAGTTTTTAAGAAAATGATACTTAGCAGATTTTGTAAGAAATTGCTAATGGCCATATTCAATCTTACAACTAATGACCCGCCCCAAATCGAATTAGTTGCGAAACAATGAATCGATTAGAATATTTTCAAAAAAAGAACTGAAAAACCTTGACACAAAAGAAACATGTTATGGTTAATGTTTTATGAGATTTGAATTTTCTTAATTGCCTAATAAGATATGGTAACAGATAAGGTTCTTTTTTAGGACTAAACTCTAGAGAGGAAGTAAAGCTCTCCTAACTTTTTTTTCTCTCTATTTACAAGACTCAAATATAAGTTCTTAAAAAAAATCGAGCTCTTTATTATTCTTTAGTATTGTGTTATAAGATAAAAGTACATAAATTTTATTATGGAAAAATCCACCGTCACTCGTGAAGAAACTTACAAATTTTATATGATCTTAATTTGTATGTGTAATGAAGTAGAGTTAGATGGATGTTCAATCCACAGTAGTGTACGGAGAAGTAAAGGAAAAGTATGTGTTTTAGGCAAGGTTAGGTGAGTGAGTGCACAATGAAATAAACGCATGTGTAAGTGCGTAAATAAGTAAAAAAAAAAAATTAAAAATTAAAAATTAATTTTAAATAATCATATAAAATTCTATTTAAAAATAGTATTTTTATTTACTTGTATCATATTATGATATCATATGAGATAAGATCGTTTGACACTTTATCTGAGAATCGTTAGATCAAAAAAGATCAACGGTGTCACATTCTTACAAATCAGAGCCGTTGATCTTTTTTGATCTAACGGCTCTCAGATGAGGTGTCAAATTTGAATTTTGACACCGGTGTCAAAATATCCTACCTCATATCATATAATTTGAATCAAATCTCAAATAATATACGTGCACATCAAACATAAAATAAGATATAAGAATATTAAACTAATGTTATTTCCTACTTTTATTATGTCTATCTTTATCATTTTTATTTTTATTTTTATTTTGATACAACAAAAAAAAATAAAGAAAATAGAAAAAGAAACAAAACATATCAATCAAATGCAACAGAAGCATCTGAACAGAAGATTCCCCCATCAACCTGTAACAATTTTAGCAAGTTCTTATCATGAGAAGTTAAAAAGAGAGTTCCCCATGAGCTAAAAAGAGGTTCATTAACCGGCCAATCAACACATCTATTTTGATCCCTTTTAGCATGGATGAACTGAATATTGGAAGAGGTCAAAATGTCACTGTTCATCAATTTTTTATTTAAATGTCACACGAACAATATTATTTTCCAATATGCCACATGGGCAAATTCACTGGACACCGTAACGAATTCAATTGCTGACGTGCCATATTTTTTAATGGACACCAAATTCGCTACACGGGGTAGTGAACTTGGTTTTTTTTTTTTACTTGGTATTTATTATCCACTAGAAACGTGACACGTCATCAAATTGAGTTGCTATAGTGCCCAGTGAACTTGCCCACATGGCATATTGAAAAATAACACTATTCGCATGACATTTAGATAAAAAATTTGGTGAAAAGTGGCATTTTGATCCGTATTCCCTTAATATTCCAGTATTTAAAGTACCTTTATCATGTTAAAAAGAAACATGTGGTACATTATTGTAATGACTATTTAAAGTATAAGGTAAATTGTGTATCATTTTAAAGGATGTAAAGTTGTGTCATTTTAAGAGAAAGAAAGAGATAGATAAAGGAGGAGAGAGATAAAAAAAATAAAGGCGTGGGTCCCATATCTTTGTGAAAGTGAAAGGATATAAGTTATGTCATTTAAAAAGATAAATATTTTTTCCTAAAATATAATAATAATTCTAGTCGGGTGATAAATAGATAAGACTTCCTCATACATAATGTGATGTTAAAAGAAGTGGGCTTGGGCCAATAATCTAGGTGCCTCGTTACATTTTATTTTTTATATTTATAATAAATGGTGCAAATAATCTTTACTAGCATTCCTTGTCAATGTGGTAATTGTTGTAGAACAATTCCATGATGATGCAGGTTCAAATGTTGGTACTATGGGAATCATACACACCTAAAGAGGTATTTCAAAATACCTCTATTTTGTTATTTTTTTTCTTTTGTGTTATCAAAATAAAATTTTATTATAATTCTTATGTATTACAGATTTTTTTTTTTTTTTTTTGTGGTAATGATGTATTACATATATTAGTTTTATTGATTTGTTGGTATAAGATATATTAATTTTTAAAAATAAATAATATTAACTTGAAGGAAGTGCTAGTCCGCTCTAACCTCTCCCTCATTCTACCATAAGTTTTGTGAAAGTTTTCATTTTATAATTTTAGTTTTAGGTATTTATTTTTATTCATTGTTTTCTTTATATTTTGAATTTTTCTATAAAAATTAAAATTAAACAAAAGAATTTAATTATGTACATGTCTCAATTTAAAAAAAAAATTAATTTTTATAACATTTTATAATTATTGCTTAGAAACTACAGTTTTTTTTTCCGGTAAAAACATTACAAAAAGTACTAAAATATTCTTTTAAACAAGTTTATTTTGATAAAAAAAGAATATTTTTCTATAAAAAAAACCAAACTTACCCTATTTTTTTCTTTTCATTGTTCACATTTGAAAAGAGAAAAGCTAAATAAATTCAAAAAAATGTACTCTTTCAATTAATGTTAGTAACAATTCACGTATTTTAAATAATCCAGAGCAAGGTTTCCAATATTTGAAATAAAGATATTGAATATATATTTTAAAATTGATTTTGGATAAAAATCTTAATTAAATAGTGCTATTTTTGATGCACCGTCCAAATCAAACTCTTGCTTCTTCTCTTTCTTTTTGTAGTTGCGTGAAATATATGAACTTCCAAGTTACTTCATGACAATGGAAAAACTGGGATTCGGGTGTCATGAGCATTCTCTGGCGTCATCTACCTTATTCTCTTTTGTATTTATTTTGATATTAAGACAACAAATGAAAAACGAGAAAAATAAAAGGTTAAAAAAAATAATAATAACAAATTCAAGAGACAAAAAATTTGGAAAAGGCTTAAGAAAATTTGCAAGAATTTTTTTTTCTCATGAGTAAAATCATAAATTTTCATGTAACATTGGGATTCAAGTGATAATAAACCCCCCAATAGGTGATTGTAAAATTGTTGAAAGTTGAGACCTCAACAAAATAAGTCAAAAGGAAAGAAAGTTCCCTGAAAAATAATTGCTTAAAATGCAGTAAACATTTGATACTTCTAAATATTGTGCATGCAAAAAGAGAATGCAGACAAATGATGCGTTGCATAAAAGAGAAACTCGGACAAAAAATTCAACACCAAATCAGTTAGTATGTAAAGCACTTCAAAACAATTTCCCCGAGAAATAGAAAATCAACAAGTGCATTGAATCATGAAGAAGCATACAAAAATCCAACCATTGAAGCCTTTGCATTTCTTATAGATGTTCCCAATGCTGAACCATGAAGTCATACAAATACTTCTCTAGATTTAATGCTTTTAATATGCTAATCTGCATCCATTTCTTCAAAGAGCTACTTTCGCTGCTTCTAGAAGCACATCTGGGACCTATGCATGATTAATTCAATACCATATAGATTAGCACTATACAAAAAAATTGTAATTCCATGCAAACAATGTTAAGTTAGAGAAGCAGCTATCGGTTAAATAATAATAATAATAATAAAACCAACACTTTGAAAGATGACCTTTTTTGGGAGTGATGATTGAGGACTACAATTGAATGCCATTTTTTCCTAACAAAATATTCTAGAAAAACTTGTTAAACTCAAATGACTAGATAATTTTTTAGGTCATCTTAGAGGGCGAGACACTGCTAATCCTAGGCTCCAAAATTGTAGCTAAACCACTCTTATGATTCTTAGGTCATTTTAAAAGGTTTCTTAAGTAATCATGTAACAGCCCGTTGTGCACCGGTATTGTTAACATCAATTATGATATTTAACGCAGTTACAATCACAGCAATTCATTTATAAAAATGCAAGTAAACTTTTTCCGTTTATTACGCGGACATTTGAAATCATAAGAGCGTAATAACTAAAAGCTGTGACCGTAACTGTGACTCATTGCGGAAGACTTATTTCAACTACTGTCATAATTTATTTCACTTACTATTAGACTCTCTGAGTTCCCATAAACCCCTTATATTAATCCAACTAAGAGCAAGAGGTTTTTATGCTCGTTGTCCCCAAATTCATAATACTGCTCGCAAACTAAAGACTTCTTTAATAAAGGATCATTCCCCATGATATCTTTCCGTATGATATCTTTGGGTAGAACTTCATCTTTGTCAGAGATATTAGAATTTCTAATAACTGACTTTCCACCGAAATCACTACAAGAGATTTCTTCCACCTCTATATTCTCATCGCCTTGCTCCCAATCATACTTATCATAGGTAGGGAACTAGTCATAAACTGGAGCATCCATAACAGGATTCTCATCATCTTGCTCTTCATCAGATTCATCATAGATCAGGACCTTCTGGTCTTCTGTCAAGTCTCTGATGTCAAAGACCCTTTCGACGATATGTGACCTCTTCGATAAATTCATCTGGATGAGTGGTGCCCTCGAATTCTGGGATTTCAATCTTCACCCCAATATTAGCAAAAAATGATTGATTTCGAGGTTGATTTTGTCCCCGTTGCTTATGCTTCTAGTTCCATAATGAGTTTTTGCTCTTTTTCTCCTCATGAGATGATCTTTCAGATTCCCTTCCTTCGTCTGACTCGTCCAACTGTGTTTGGGCAAACAATTGTTCGAGTTACTGAATTCGTCTACCTTATTCTGTCATTGTAGCAGTCATTGCTACAATTATGGCGTCCCGCACATCAATGTGTGGTTGTTCGCCGTCGCCGTTAAGTGTGTTAACATGCCCTCTACCGCTGTCGTCGCCTCGACCCCGTCGTCCACGACCTCGACCGCCACTGTTCTATTCAGCCATTTATGTGACAACCAGAGCTCTAATTACCAAATAATATCGAAGCAGTAACCAATTGGCTAAACAGAAAGATAGAACAAAACAAGAATTGCGAGAAAACACTTTTCTCTTTTCTTAATTTTATTTAACCAAAAAACAACCTAATAATAATAGGGTTCTCTAAGCCTTTAAATAGGCAAAATAAAATAACGAAAAAGTAAATAACTATAATCATGCGCAATGAAAGGAGATAATGCACAATCAAAGTACATTCAAACATAATCCAAAAATAACAAAAAGAAAAATAATTAACAATTACTAAAAACTCCTAAACTATGAAATAAATTATAGAAAAGCCCAATCCAAGTCAGTCAGCTAGGGTGCATCACAACATACTTTGGGATTTAGAAGATCTCAAAAGGTTAGGATATTTCTATTTTCTTTCTACTTGTCATTCCTTGTGGGGTGAGAGAACCTTTTATATTAGACATGCTAGTGCCAAATGATTGTTGGCAACTTGGTTTTTGTTATTTAGGGGGCATGGGCTTTTTTTCCTTTGAACAATCATCCTAGGAGTGACTGCTTGAGTGCTTGGATATGAGGCAATTGTAGTGAAGATGCTTAAATATAGGGTTGGCAAAACGGGCCAACCCGGCTCAACCTGGCCCAACCCGCATTCAACCCGAAAAAAATGGGTCGGGTTAGGATTGGCCCAAAAAGGGAAACGAGCCAGAAAACCCAACCTAGCCCGACCCGAGCCGGGTTAGGGTTGGCTCGAGGGTTGGCTCGATAATTAGCTCGCGGGTTGGCTCGGGAAAAAGCTCGCGGGTTGGCTCAAAAAAATCTCGCGGGTTAGCTCGAAATAATGTCAGCAGGTTGGCTCAAAAGCTTTTCCTTTTTTTTGTTTGTTCTTACACTCTCTCTTTTTTAATTGACTTGGTTCTATTTTGAACAGAATTTAAAGTTGATGTTAATCTGTGCAAATTGTTAGATCTATACATATAGCTTGTGGCCAAGTTGGAATTGAATAAGTTCGATAAAAACAAAGATTGTTCCCAGTGTTGTCTATTCATATTCGGTTCAGCAACAGCTGATTAAAAATACACCCTTTGTGGAAAATGATCATCAACGCTAAGAATTTTGATTACCAACAAACTACAAAATAACCTACCCCATATCCATTTATATGTAAGTTCATAATCAAAGCTAACGAGTATGCTAGCAGATAAATTAACAATATACAACAAACAGACTCATACGCATATAACAAAGGAAAAGTATATGTAATCATGGAAACAAGAATATTAATATTTTTAGCGTAGGGCAGTTTTGTAATTTTGATATATTTTTTTTTTAAAAAAAAAAATCCCAACCCGTGAGCTGATCTGTTTGACCCGCGGCTGGCTCGTTTGAGTCCGGGTTGGATAGGGTCGGGTTGAATAGAGTTGGCAACTCATTTAAGCCAACCCAACCCGACTTATTTATGACGGGTTAGCTCGTTTTTGCCAACCCTACTTAAATAGTCTTCTCAATTAAATAGGCTTGGGATTAGCAAGCTATCATAGTTAAAATGACCCTAACAAAACATGAAATTAACGTTACGTCTAAGCTTTCCCTTAAAAGTAAGGGGGATGTTATATTTATTACATCTTTTTCTTACTATCTCTTATTTTCAAATCTTAACTGTTGATTTTCGTCAATTTAACGGTTATAATTTTTTAGAAATTAGTTATTAATTAATAAGTATGACTCAATAAGTTACAACTGTTAGATTGGCGGAAAGGAATGGTTAAGATTTAGTAGTAAAAGATAGTAAGAAAAAAAGGTAATAACTTTTATCTCCCCCTAAAAATAACCTTAATACTGGTAATTGCTATTTAAAATTATTATGAATTTATAATAAATTTAGTTAAATCTTGAATCATCAAATTGTCTTAGCTAAAATGACTAAGAACATTATAAGCCCAACAAGCGTCCAAACTAAATTGTCCCTTACTAATAATAGGTTAATTCTTTTACTATCTATTTGTAAAAATTAATGACTAAGTTTTTTTATTATCATTATTGTTGTTATTTGGAAAGTTTTGAATCATAGATTATCACAGTCCAAATGATTCTAGATAAAGTCATTCAGTTAGCAAGTTGTCACATCTTACTCTTTTTTTTTAAATAATTAACTGTGATATTTTATGCTTTTAGTATAAATTTATAATTATATTTTAAAATATAATTATTTGTTTTGACTCATTATTATTATTATCATTCTAAAATATGAAGTTCGAATCGTCAGATTGTCACAATTAAACAACTCAAAATATCATAGGATTAACAAATAGTCTAGCCAATATATTTTACGGTTAAAAGAAATGAATTGCAATTTTCTTATGTTAAATTTCTCTAAGCTAATTATAAATTATTATTATTACATAAAAAACTACCTAATTAAGGAAATTCTAACATTTTTTATAAGGTGTTCTGTTTATATGACAGAGATGTCTAGCCTAAGTAGATCCGGGATTTTGTACTCTCTAGGTATCTATGAATTAGATACCTTGCGGGTAGTGAATCATTGTACACAACTACGCGGCTTTAGCCAGTGGGATGATGTGTATGCACGTAATAGCATAATCGTAAAAGAGAGAGCTCTCCTATTTTTTAAGTTTACCTTAGTATTTGAACAATCTGAACTCTTTGCTTCTTGGGCTCGGTTGTCTTCACACATAGCTGTGCTGTGAGTGCATGTCCTTTATTGGGCCAGTTAGGCATATGTCCATAACACAAGGAAAAACCAAATTAATATATGTCAGCAAAAGAAAAAATAATTAGCAAAAATAAAATAAGCAATATGTTGATTAATTTTCAATCAAAAGAGAAAAAAATAATTAAACTAAATATGTTCAAAGCAAACTGACCGAGACCAAAAGAAAAAGAATTCTTATTTTTATTTGGTATTTTTATTATCTTTATTTTAGCAAACCGAAAAATAAAGACAATAAAATAAATAAAGAATAAAAGCTTCACGGGAAGGAGTAAAAATGCAGGCTAGTTTTACTATACAAACACATATATATAATCGATTATATTACCATTCTAGAATTCTATATAGGTGCTTGTTGATGGTGAAGTTTATATATATATATATATATATATATATATATATATATATATATATATATATATATATATATATATATACACGATTTATTAGGTCTAATTTATTAATTAATTTTTAATTCCCAATAAATCTTGGATTCTGTTGTAACATATATATATATATATATATATATATATATATATATATATATATATATATATATATATAAACTCGTTTACAAATTTTTTTGAATTTTTGTTATAAACTCTCTCTTCTTATCTTCCTTTCTGTATTATAATATATATATAGGATCCATGTATTATTTTTCAGTCAATTTTTCATAATACAAGATGTATATTCAATTAAATACGTTCATTATTAGGATAATATCCATTAACAAGCAGTCAGACTTCAATTAGAGCCCGAGCCAAAAAAATTATATGTATATTTACTTTTCTTAATTTTAGTTAATTCATATCATAATATATTTAAATTATATTAATTATAAAACACCTGAGCATACAATATCAAAAAGAGTTATAATTTTATTAAATATATTTTAATTTCTTTATATAAGCGAAAATGGAATACATAACTTAATATAACTTACCCAAATCTCTCACCAAATATGTTTTATTTTTTTGATAGGACCAAATTACAAATTTTAGCCCGGGATAAATTACAATTTTAGAATGAGCCAAATTACAATTAATTATATAATTATACAAGATAAATATAATTTGTTAAAATTTAGCCTGGCCGGGGACACCCCCAAATAGTATGTGGCTCCGCCACCGTTAACAAGGTAACAAAACAAGTTCATAATTTAAATGTCATTATATTAAAATCAATAAGAATCATGCCTGACAATGTTGTGTGAACTCCCTCTTTGAATGCTTTACAAAGCTTCCCAACAAATTGATTGTGTTATCCTTTCTACGTTAATTCTTATTTCTTTTATACTTTGATTATTGAAAAGTATTTCTCCTCTCTAGAGAAAACTTGTTAACTCTTCCCTCTTTCACTTCTTGTGCTACTTCTTTCCTTCTCCCTTTCTTGTTTCTCTCTTCTTTTTTTGTAGGAAATTTTGTAACTTGTCTGCCCTTTTTCATGTTACCTCCCTTCTTTTAAAGGCTAACATATTAATCGTTCTAACCATTGCTCATTCTTCTCAAGCTTATCCTGACTCATCTTTTCATAAAACATTGATATTACATATATTCTATATATTATTTTTCAAAAGACTATTGGGCCAAGATCTGCTTGAGGTTAAGTCAGGGAAAAATATGAAGAGCAAGTGTATATTTGAAAAGCGAATCTACCCAAACTGTGCAAGCATACACATAAAGTAATCTAGGATTTTATGAGCCCCTAATTATCGTCCTCATGGAAAAGCTGTAAAAGATGCGTGGAAAGAAATATAAACAAACAAAATAAGTTGATTGAGAGTAAAAAGAGAATAAAGAGAAACTAACTTCAAGGAACCAAACTGTCTTAAGGTCAAGTTTACCCAATAAGTGCTTGTCACCAACTCGATTGAACAAGGTCAATGATTCTGAAGTGACTAAAAAAATGTGTTTATCCCTTAAACCTTGTTTGAGTTTGTCTTGAAGAAGTTAGAAAATGTCAAAGTGAGAGCAGAAATTAGAAATTAGCAATGTCAAGAACATAATTGGGAAAGATTGTAGTTGAGCATAGAAACAGAATGTAGAAGGCAAAGAGTGAAATAATGCTTTTGGAGATTCAAATATTCATCAAACAAGAACAAATAACAAAAGTAAAATAGAAATAAAAACTTGACTCAAGATAAAAAGCGTAAGCTCGGGTTGGTGGTATTTTCTCCTTCTTTGTCATTCCTAAAACTCCATTTATTCTAAAAAATGATATTAACTCCCAATAATCTTTTTGGCCTTGGATTCAAATTCCTTTAGCACCAAGTTTTGCTACCTAAAGTGGTCTGTGCAAAATGTCTTTGTTCCAAACAACCTTAAGAGTCCTATTAAATTAAGACTGAAGGAAGATTGTGCTGCCTTCTTCTCCGAAGTTGGTTGTAGGGAAAGATGTTTCTATAGCAATCAGCACACAACAATATTCACTAATTCTGGATATTCCTCCCTCTCAAAAGTGAATACCCTAAGACTTCCCTTCACGTCCCATCAATCGGGGCCAATAAAGCAAGGAATAACATAAACTCCATTAATAAGAATAGATTTACATAATAAGTTCAACCTAAGACTAAAAGAGATACTTCTACTTCCTCTTTGCCTACTAAAAAGACTTGGTCCATACTAAGGAGCATAATGAAAATCTAATTACAAAAAGAAAGTAAAAACTGAGAAAACAGAGGAATACTCCATGGAGAACAATAAGTCATTTCCATAAGCTTATGAAAGTAGTGTATCTTTCTCTACTTATTGGTGATATTTCCTTCTTAAATTAATCTTGGCCATTGGTTGAAATCAACGATCCATATTACATTTTGATCTCCAATAGGGACATGCTCCCTTCCAACTCAGCCCTGGAATGTACATTTGAGCTCTTTTTCCTTATGTTTTTTTTCTGAATTTTACTTGTTATTGTGCTGCAAAACATGGTGTAATCCTTCTGCCTACTTTTCTGACATGTTTCTAGCTGGAATGTTGGTTTTTCATACAAGGTTGATGATACAATAGTGCTTTTTGCCACATTTTTTATGCTTTTGCCTTTTTCTCCTTTTTGTCTTTTTCTTCTTTCTTTTTCTCCAAGTTTGCTTCATATTCGAATTAGGCTTCTTCCAAATAGGTATTGGGCCCCCTAAATTGCAAAATAACACATCAAGCCTGAAAGAAATTAAAATCTGGCATTTTACACCCAGTCAAGCCCTAGTTCCTAGAAATAAAATTTGTTCCAGTCCAAATTAATATAAAGTGCTCCTGAATGCAAAATTAGTTTTAAATTATCAGCAAAAAGTTGGGAAATTAACAATGAAATATATAAGATAGCTCTCCAATTTTGGGAGTTATCAAAGACCCATACCATTATCAAGAAAGTTATCTTTTCTTTGGTTGCACATTGTTATTTTGTTTCATATATAAACAAAACTTGTATAATAAAATTAAAAAATAGTGAATAAATAGAGAAAAAAATTTATTACAATTATTATACAAAAATAAACATACCTAGAAAAAATAGGATGTTCATATTGATGATATTTCTTCCAATAATGATTGGATCATGGAAAAAGATGAAAGTCCATCTAACATTGAAGATTAGATGTAGATAACTTGGTGCCAACTCAACCATGAAGACTTGGTTGAACTTACAAATGATTTGGAGTTACCAAATTTTGATGAAGAAGATGGTGAAGTTGGAGTGGAAGATGTTATGTCCATGCTAGATGATGATTGTGATTTGAATACTTTGATAGATTAAATTTGAACTGTTTTATTTTGGTTTTGGTGATTTGGAAAATTGTATATGATTGAAGTTGAATGTTTTGGACTTTGGGGATGCCATCTAGATGATGATTGTATTTTTATTTTGAATACTTTGAAGTTTTCTTTAATATTTGAAGTTTGAATTGTCTTTTAGGGCTCAAGTTGTGAGTTAAATGTTATTTTATATGCATAAATATTTTTTATTATTAAAATTAGAAATGTAATATCATTTGCTCCGTGTTGATCCCACGATTTATGATTTTGCCACCCTTTCATATCTTAATTAAGACCTCGATTTTGACAACTTTGCATAATTTCAATGAAGTCCCCCATTATGGCCCAAGTTTCGGTCACATCACTTCTGATTCTTCTAAGCTCCATCTAGATGTTATTTCTAAATTATTCTCTAGGGTCGGCATACACCATAGTAAGAAGGAAACAATTACCATTATTTCATGTGCACTCAACATAGATGAATTGACTATACTTTTCAATGAGTTTAATTGAAAGTACTTATTATTCCAAAGGAGCAAATACCACCCATAAAACCAATAGCAACTTCCACCAAATGAGACTTAAAACTAAGTTGTTTAATTCTTCTAAGGACCAAGACACCATT
Source organism: Gastrolobium villosum (assembly GCA_032173675.1). Classification (NCBI taxonomy): domain Eukaryota; kingdom Viridiplantae; phylum Streptophyta; class Magnoliopsida; order Fabales; family Fabaceae; genus Gastrolobium; species Gastrolobium villosum. Next base: position 169,244 of record JAVKPL010002261.1, read on the forward strand.
AATCCTAGGCTCCAAAATAGCTACTAAACCACTCTTATGATTCTTAGTGAAAGTAGTTATTATTCCAAAGGAGTTTAATTGAAAGTACTTATTATTTCAAAGGAGCCAAATACCACCCATAAAACCAATAGCACCTTCCACCAAAGGAGACTTATAACCAAGTTATTTAATTCTTCTAAGGGCGAGACACCACTAATCCTAGGCTCCAAAATAGTTGCTAAACCACTCTTATGATTTTTAGTGAAATTGTAATGATATTTTAAAAGGGTTATTAGCCTTTTCCCTGCAATATCAAATTAGACAATTCATTAGAAAATGATAGAGGGATCAGGATTAGGAACAACCTGGATACTTAATTCGATAGAGACCTCTATCTGTTTACTAGGTAGGTTGTCTATGCATACCACTCTCTTCTCTCCCATTACTGGGTAGGTTGTCTATCCATACCACTCAGCTTCTCTCCCACTTTGGTATCAAAATCTTCAGCTATGTCAGGTGGGTCAGCACTTTTAGAGCATATTTCCATAATATAGTGAGAAAATTTACGAGTTCTTAATTGATAAGGTTTAAGAGTTGAAGAATCAATGGTCTGGTCATATAAGTCACTAAACCTGTCTTATCTTGGATAGAAATGGTCAATAGATCATCCGCCACATTTTTCCAATTAAAATAGGAAACCAATTGGTTTTCCAAAACACCATCCTCAGCCCCTTTTTTTAATCCCTTTTTACTAACAAAAGCAGAGGGTTAGCAGAGGAATTGTCGGATTGAGGAGGAGGAGGTCTATTGACTTCCCTCAAAGGAGTTTTGGCTTTTGAAGATGGGCTCTTCACATGCGGTTTCTCCAAAGCTTAGTACAATGGGACTTAGAAGAACTAAAAAGTTTAGGATTTTTTTTCTTTTTTGAAGTAGGGGTAGGACTAGGCTTTATAGGCAAAATATTTCGGGAAATTCTAGAATTTTTTCTTTCCTTTTCACTTGTGATTCCTTGTGGGGTGATGATCTTTTTTATTAGGCAGGTATATGCCAAAGGATTTGTTGGCAGGTTATTTTTGTTTTGTTTCAGGTGTAAGGGCTTAATCATCCTAGGGCCCTTTCCTTGGATATAAGGCAATTCTGAACACACTTTAACAATATTCTCTATTGTTTCAATAGTCATATCTGAAGGTTGTTGTTTCGCCAAGTCTAGGCAAGATTCATTGTCATGCCCATAATGGCCACATTAAAGCAAAATGAGATACTAGCCTTTTTTCCTTTTACAACCTTCTAATAAATATCCATCTCTCAAGGGTTTGGATAGGTCTAAGTCAACATAAACCCTTGAAAATTTACCTCTATCTCTGATAGAGGTGGTTATATCTACTTTTAAAACTTTACCTATAAGATTGCCAAGGTAGTTCAAAAAAGAAAATTCAAAGAATTCAGAGAAATACCTAGTAGGCGAATACAGGAAACAATCTCGAGGATATTAGCTCTCTTTGGGTCAAAACATGTTTCCCATTTGAAGATAGCTAGATAGTGGCCAAAATGATCAAAGGTCCTACTGTAATAGCCAAGTTGAGGTCTTCGAGGTTTGCGAACTTAACAGAGAAGAAATAATTCCCTAGGAGATTTGACCAAAAGAATCTAGTTTCTTCTTCATGAAACCTATGCCAATATTCTTCCCTAAGAGTTTCATAATGAGGGTATTCTGCCATGGCTTTCTCATCCTCTTTTTAGCCTTTTGGTGTACTTGATGTTAACGAATCCATATTCCTCCATTATAGTATGAAATCTTCATTCTGACTCCTCCTTTTTCATAGGGTTCAGGGGTTTGGCTTCTTGATCTAACATTCCTATCTCCCTGTTCAGACTCTATCCATAAATTCTATTTTCCATACCCATGGTTTTAACCCAAGATATGGATTTCATTTCTGAGTGTGCATCCAAAGAGGAGAACTCTTCACATTTCTTCGAGAACTTGAGGTTTTTCCTAAGGCCAATCACAGTATTGTGGAGGGTAGAACTCAAATCTTCCAAGAACGACTCAGTTTCAAGATGAAAACCTAGTGTAGTGAAAACAATCGTACGCGTGAACTACATGCTCTTAACCCATACCTTTTTTACCTTTAAAGAAAAAAAAAACTTTGTATCTTTGTCATATTAAAAAGAGACAGGTGGTACATTTTTGTAATGACTATTTAAAATGTAATAATAATTCTATGTGGGTGATTAATAAATAAGACTTCCTCATACATCATGTGATATTAAAAGAAGTGGACTTGGGCCAGTAATTCGGGTGCCTCGTTACATTCTATTTTTTTATATTTATAATAAATGGTGCAAATAATCCTCACCGGCATTCCTAGCCGATGTGGTAATTGTTGTAGAACAATTCCATAATGGTGCGGGTTCAAATGCCGGTATTATACTTTGCAAGCATACACATTAATGAGGTATTTCAAAATACCTCTTTTTTGTGTCATCAATATAAAATTTTTATTATAATTCTTATGTATTAATACAATATTAATTATATTAATTTATTAGTATAAGATATATTAGTTTCTAAAAACAAATAATATTAACTTGAAGGGAGTGTTAGTCCGCTCTAACCTCTCCCTCATTGTACCTTAAACATTGTGAAAGAAATTAATTATGGATATGTTTGAATTAAAAAAACAGTAGTTTTTATGATATTTTATAATTATTTTTTAGAAACTACAATTTTTAACTTTAGGAAAAAATACTAAAATAGTGAAATTCCGTGAAAATAAATGAATTTCCAAGTTACTTCATGACAATGTGAAAACTCGGGATTGCGATATCATGAGCATTCTCTTGCGTCATCTACCATATTGTATTTAGTATTTATTTTGATATTCAGACAGCAAATGAAACACAAGAAAATTAAAGAGAAATAAAAAAAGACAGACTGAAGAGTAGAAAAATGAAATCAGAAAAAGCTTAAGAAAATTTGCAAGATTTTTCTTCTCAAGTAAAATCATAAATTTTCATGTGACAATAGGATTCTACTGTTAATAAACCCCCAATAGGTGATTGTAAATTTGTTGAGACCTCAACAAAATAAGTTAAAATGAAAGAAATTTCCAAGTTACTTCATGACAATGTGAAAACCCGGGATTGCGATATCATGAGCATTCTCTTGTGTCATCTACCATATTGTATTTAGTATTTATTTTGATATTCAGACAGCAAATGAAACACAAGAAAATTAAAGAGAAATAAAAAAAGACAGACTGAAGAGTAGAAAAAGAAATCAGAAAAAGCTTAATAAAATTTGCAAGATTTTTCTTCTCAAGTAAAATCATAAATTTTCATGTGACAATAGGATTCTACTGTTAATAAACCCCCAATAGGTGATTGTAAATTTGTTGAGACCTCAACAAAATAAGTTAAAATGAAAGAAATTTTCATAAAAAACAATTGCTTAACATAGTGCATTAAAAATCTGATGCTTCTAAATACTATGCATGCAAAAAAAAAAAAAAGAATGTAGACAAATGATGTGATAAATAAAATAGAAACTCAGCCAAATAATAACAAACCAATTAGTATTTAAAGTACTTCATATAACATTTTCCCCAAGAATTAGGAAAGCAACAAGGGCATTGAATCATGAAGAAGCGTACAAAAATCCAACCATTGCAGCCTTTGCATTTCCTATAGATGTTTCAAATGCTCAACTATGAAGTCATAAAAATACATCTCTGGAATTAATGTTTTTAGTTGGAAAAAGTTCAACAATGCCCCTATGGTTTATTCCAGAATCACTTATGCCCCTGTGGTTTTTGTTTTATCACATATGCCCTTGTGATTTGTAAAAAGGTATTTTTTTATTACATATGCCCCTGTGGTTTTAATTTTTTACAAAACACAGGGGCATATGTGATAAGAAAAAAATCACAAGGCATAGATGATTCTGAAGCAAACCACAGGGGCATTGGTGAACTTTTCCTTTTTTAATTTGCTATACTTGTAGAGTTATACTCCTATTTGGAATGCTCCTTTGAGTTATTTGATTGTGAAATGTAGCTTCTTTTTTTCCCTTTAAAGTAAAGACAATCATAAAATAAGATCAGCAAGTTTATTTAAGATTTTCCTTGTGATCAAATATACAAATAGTCTTACAACATAACAAACATGCCTTTTTTTAATATATAAAAAAGGTTAAAGATGGGGGTTACCCAATTTAGGGTTAAAGCATTTCATAAATTTTTAAGAAATTGATACTTAGTTGATTTTGTAAGAAATTGTTAATGGCCATATTAAAAGTTAAGTGATTGGAACTGAACAACCTTGACACACAAGAAACATGTTAAGGTTAATGTATTATGAGATTTGAAAAAATTTAATTAGCTAATAAGATGAGGTTCTTTTTAGGACTAAACTCTCGGTTCTAGAAATTATTTGGACTTTAATCAATCTTGAGAGGAAGTAAAGCTCTCCTAATCTCTTTACCAAAAACAAAAAAGCTTTCCTAATCTTTGTTTTTTCCCCTATTTGCAGGACTCGAATATAAGATCTTACTCATAAAAAATGAGCTCTTTATTACTCAGAAGCAAGATGCATGGGTACTAATAAAATAGTATTATGTTACAAGATAAAAAGACATAAGTTTTATTATGGAAAAGTCCTTAATTGAGAAGAAACTTACAAATTTTATACAAACTTAATTTGTATGTGTAATGAAGTAGAGAGTTACGTGGATGTTCAATCCACCGTAACGTATGGAGAACTAAAGGAAAATTGTGTGTTAGGCAAAGTTTCGGAGAGTGAGTGCACAGTGAAAGAGATGCAAGCAAGAGTGCGTAAATAGAATAAAATAAAATTTAAAAGTTAATTTTAAATAATCATATAAACATATGTTAAAATACGATATATATATTTTTTGTTTACAAACTTTATTTTACAAATTACATTAAGTATGACTGGTCATCACTACACCAAAACCGGGATTTAGCGTCGGTTTATTCGGCTTTAGTGGCGGTTTGAACCGCCACGAAAATATTCAGTGGCCATTTGAAAACTAATTTAGAAACTGGCGACGTTGAATAATTTAGCGACGGTTTACTGCAACCGTCGGAACAACCGACACGAAATATTCAACCGACACTGAATGTATAGAAACCGACGCTGAATTACAAAAAATAATAAATAATCTTTTTTTTATTATTAAATTTTCGTGGTTGTTTCAATGAATATTTTTTTTTATGTAAAGATAAATATTTTAAACAGCCACTGAATTTTAAAATTTATTAAAATTTCATAATTTGACTCAAAACTCTAACAATTATTTCATTGATCATAAATACATTTATTATCTACAATTAAACCCTACGTCTTTTACAAAATAATTTAACACTGTCATTATATCATTAAAATATATATAAAAAAATTAAATACAGTTACAAAATCAATTTAAAAAGTCTTAACATTAAAAATTAATAGATCCAAATATATGACGAAAATAAAGTACATAAGTCTTTTACAAAGTAATCATAAAAGTAATCACAATGTCAATACAACTACAAATGTTTAAACATAAGTAATCTACTATAGCTGATGAGTAGCAAAATGTGAAGAAAGTTGAGCACGAGAATGTTGCTCTGCTACCTGCATTAAAATTAAAAAAAATATAATATTTTTAGCACCAAATATATGACAAAAACAAAGTACATAAATCTATTACAAATTAATTATAAAAATAATCACAATGTTAATACAACTACAAATGTTTAAACATAAGTAATCTACTATGGCTGATGAGTAGCAGAATGTGAAGAAGGTTGAGCACGAGAATGTTGTTCTGCTACTTGCATTAAAATTAAAAAAAAAAAAATTTAGCACAAATACAAAAAAAATTACATAATTACAAAAGAAACAACAACTTACTTGATCATCAATAACAGTAGCTAATTCAACAGGCATAGGTAGGGACATATTTTGATACAATTTAGCAACCATGACTTCCATTGATTTTCTTTTCTGAACTCCTAACTTTAGTTGTGACTTTAGCTCTTGAACTTCTTGTTGCATGCTTGTGTCAGTAGAGGATCCTCCAATAGAATTACTACAACCACTAACATTGTACCATTGATGACCATATCCAAAGATTTGTGAAGGACAAACACCAGGAACACCTCTAACTCGTCCGGGATGTTCCTTACCAAACACTTGGCCAAGAGAATCATTAGGTGCGACTGTTGAAGTCACATTTCCTTCACTTTCAATCTTATTAATCTTATCCTATATAATTAAGGTTACAAGAAAAAATAATTTATCCAGTTAGATCTACAAGAACATTTATAAAGCTAAAAGCTGAAAGTCACACATACCATTCACATCATTTACATCATATATCATATTCTAAAAATGGGGTTTTCTCACACGTATGTAGATGTCCAAGAACACAGCAATCAAGAAATTAAGCACCCAAATATTTTGAATTGAGACGTATATGAAAAGGGAAAACACAGCGATCAAGAAATTAAGCACCCAAATATTTTGAATTGAGACGTATATGAAAAAGGAAAACACGTACCATACACAAACTTAGTACAATATTAATAATTCATAAGATGGAATTCTAGTAGATTACAACAATAAAACTGTTCCATGAACACTTAAAACATAACTAGAGACATTCTACCTGGCCCAACAAGAAAAAAAAAACCCAGCTGTGACCCAAGGTAGATAGAGATTATACAAGATATTGACAGAATAATTAACATGCAAAAAAACATAACAAATACCCTACGAAGTAGCCCTGCAATTGCCAAAAACTCCATTGCAGTAGCCACCTGAGACACTAAGACCTACAAATATACTTAAATTATGCATGATACCTTTCCCTAAGAAACAAACTACATAATATATCTGACAGACTAGAACACAACACGGCTTCACAGAGAATCCCAATCGATCTCGTAAGCAACCAAAGTGGGACAGAGAGATTTCATTTATATTATACATCATATTCTAAAAATAACAAAGGCTCAAATTGATATGACAAGATGCAAATAACATTGATTAATCACATAACAAGAAGCCCTTCTTCCTATATACTAAGCACAAAATTTTCTGAATCAAATAAAATAAGCTTAAATGGGCTTATTATATATACTAAGAAAAATCAGACCTATATACTAAGAAAAATATAAGTAAATGAGAATGGAAACTACAAAAATAAGATCACATAAAATACTTACACAAACAGTTTGAGCTTCTCTATTGGTATATGTTCCATCTTTCTTCCTAGGAGTAAGGATAAACAAGTTACCCCTACTTACTTGTTGTCCGGTTTGACTCATCTATTGCATTAAAAATATTTTCAAATGTCAACATCACATAATGGTGTAAAAACAAGCAAAAAGAGCATTATTATGAAATGTAATCAAATACTTACAATTTCTGCAGCCTTCCTCTTAAGCTTTTTAGAACCACCAGTGTGGTTAATTGTGAGCTTAGCTTTATTGAGAGCATTCTTTTCACATATCTCCTGCAAAAAAAATAAAAAAAAATTACATTTGTATAGAATTTAAAAAATATAGAAATATTAAATGCAATTGTACCTGAGTTTTTTTATCCAATCTGTAATCTATAAATAAAGCCCACTCGGTTTCCGTGATTGACAATGGAGGATTACTAATATTTTCTTCTCGACTTTTGGTCGAATCATAATACTTATCGAACAATCTTTTTCTGTTTTCTTTCCACTTCTTTCCAATATCCTTCATTATATATGCATATGCAACAGCTTCGTGGATGGGTTCCTCAAGTTGAGCTTCAGAAGATTTAATGAATGGTTCATCATCTTCTTGTACACCCGTATGGATCAAATGAGAAAAATTGATTGAGGTGAAGCCTAATGCATCTTTTTTAATGTATCTCCAGTTCGTAGTATTAGCCCATTGACATTTGAATAAAGTCACCATTTAATTCAATAATATCAACCAATTTCCCATAATATGGGACTATGCCTTCTGTTGGTCTATTATCACTAACACTTGCGTAGCTTTTAGTGCCAAAATTACCAAAGACACCACTGTTTTGAGTTTTCATCCCTTGCTCCCGTTGCAAGGTTCGAAATTTATATCCATTTACATTATATGAAGTAAATCTCCTTGCTC